>CM029381.1:1098648-1163648 GCA_017165825.1 Hepsetus odoe
TTGAAGTTTTCAGTTAGTACTCTGGCACGTAATCTTGGTGTTATTTTCGATTCAAATCTTTCATTTAATCCTCATGTTAATGCAGTTGCGAAGACATGCTTCCTGCACCTTCGGAACATTGCCAAACTACGGCGCTTTCTGTCAATGGAAGACACGGCGAAAGTAGTACATGCATTTGTATACAGTAGATTAGATTACTGTAATGCCCTACTTTCTGGAAGCCCTCAGGGCACATTAAGCACCCTACAGCGCATTCAGGTTTTTTTTCTCCACATAGTGGAGTTTTTGGTTCCTCTCCTCCGTAGTCGTCCGGCTTAAACATCTATTACTGTAACCTGTTATCAATGTAAAGTGCCTTGGGGCAACTTTGTTGTAAAAGGCGCTATACAAGAATAAATTGAATTGAATTGAATTATGCGAGGGACAATTAGGAGATTTTAATCGAAAATAACACCAAGGTTACGTGCCAGAGTACTAACTGAAAACTTGTTTTGTGTTGGTTAATCCACACAGTGACCTACGTCTAAGGCTTCAAGCAGAAAAAAGCATCTAACTTAAGACATGAAGCAGTGAAGAAACAGGTGCAGATGATTCCTGATGATCAGGAAATTAGAACCTACTGAGCACTGAGTGGGTAGAACCTCTTTATCTAGAATCTTGTATCTTTAGATACTTTGTAGCCTGGTGCACTAAACATTTGTTCCTATTTCTTTAATTTCATCTACTCAATATGCCAAAGCTAAGACAGTTTAAAGGTATAAAATATTATTTTTGCTCCAGCTAAACAAAATATAAAGGAACAAGAGACAAGATTTATCCAAACAACTGTTCATTAACTTCTATGAAGGTTTACTCCAACGTGTTTCACTTGTCGTAAAGGCTGCTCTTGTCACCTCAGAAATTGATGTTTGTTAGAATAAGCCTCTATAAATGTCAGTAAGTAATGTCAGTTGCCATCAAGGGGCTGTGTATTGGTCAGGGACATGCATCTTTTTTGTGGTTTGCAGAAATCTTTCTGGTAGAAGAGTGTTCCACTCCAGTATTTTCCTACTAGGTCTCTTTTTCTGAGCACATTTCTTGCAAGCAAATTGGATAATTTTTATAAAATATGCTTCAAAATTGATGGTCTGTGTTGCAGAAGAATGCATTAGGCAGAAAGACAGGCTAGACAAAGCAGAATATCTCAGACTTTGCACAGACTTGCCTTCAACTGACTCACATTCGTCATGACATTTAATAACTGGTCTATCAAAGGACATGTTGTGTCAAGACAGTTATTTGGACACATTTCCTATGAACAAATCAGTTTTTTATAGAAAGTGTTTTAAAATTGTGCCTTTAATCTTCTTAGAGAAAGAAGGAATGGGCAACGCGAATGCTCAGACCAAGGTGGTGAACCAGAGCAACAGGAACATTCGTGTTTTCCTCACCAAAGACAAGCTGGAGGTGGATGCCTTCATCAGCAAACTTGGCAGCCAGGGTAAAACATCGGCCGAAGGAATGAGGAGATTTTGTTTCCGTGGCGACATCCCAGGACATCGCATCCTAGCCTCGCAGACCAGGCAGCTCCCGTGGGAGGAGAACCAGCATATTTCCATCTTCATTGAGGATGAGGATGATGAAAGGATCTGTTGTAAGCATCTTTGTATCTGTATGCAACTGCCTTGCCCAACAGCTGTCGTCCTGTATGATGTTTAACAGAACCACCTGACAAAATACTGTGGCCAACACCGAGTGGCTTACCTTAAGATTTCTGACTTTTCTTTTAGGCCACGTTTCCAGGGTATCTTCAAGGTTCTCAGCAAACTGAAATCAATGACCCTTTGAAAACCTTTTGGTTGTTATGCCATTCAAGAAAATGTACTTTTATTTTTTATTATTATTATTTCTGCAAAAAAGCTGTCATTACACATTATTCTCTCTGTGGATTCATATCCTACCAAACCGGCAGAAAAAAGTCTAAAAAGCAAGCAAAGCTGAAGGCTTCTACTGCTTCCAGAGCTGTTGCTTCTGTTGTTGGTAATGCACTCTCAAAATGATCCATGTGAACCCCTGAAGCGCAGTAATCCTGGTATCACCCCTCCAGCATCCAGAGTGGCATCATTTCTTATATTTCCTCGTCATTTTACAGTGGTTGTGAATGGAACCAGGCATCTCCAAATATATCAACTTAACTCCAGCAGAGAACCTACATATGTCTTCAATGTGGGATGATGGTAAAATAGTGAAGCTTTCTTTTCCTCAAGACACCTTGCCTGTTTCATTTTAGTCCACAAGCTTCAGATGTCTCAGGCATCAGGCATCATCTTCCCCACCGTTTCACATCTGAAACCTCAGATGGAGCCTCAGATGTCTGGTTCCTTTCATCAGCACTGTCAACATACTTGGCAAGTTTAAGACCAAATTATGATTGGCTTCAATAGTATGTAAACCATTTTATCGCAACTGCAATGCACTCTTTATTTATGACAGATTTATAAAAATCTAATCATCTAAGCCTCATAAGGCCTTCAGTTAAGGTCGTTATGCTGCTTCGTAAGCAAGATTAAGAAGCATGTGTTGATATTCTTACCACCTGTGAATTGAAGCAAATACGGGATATTGTTGATGCTTTAAAATAAATAAAAAAGGTAAAGTGTTTGTTTTATGGATATCCCAAATTTCTGCATTGTTTTTTTTTTCAATGGTGGCGAGTGGAACCAAGGGTCACTTCTACAACACAAATATCACCTCTGAGTTCCTGTTGCTGTCCACTCGAAATGAAGATTTTTGTGAACGTAATGCTGATAAAAGAAATAGTGGGAAGATTTCTGGGGACTATTTTGTTGTAAAAATTGCCTGCATGTTTCTCATTCACAAATGGATTTTGTGGCTTGATTTGAATTTGTACCTTCTGGAGGAACTTCCAGAACTTTTTCCAGTGGTGGTGAATGGACCGGTCATCCCAGACAGAAATCCCGTCGCTTTATTTCCACCAGAGGAGCTCCGCGTGTCTTCTGGGTGTTTCAGTGAGATGGAGATGATAAAAGGGAAAATCTGAACTGCATCCTCCATCGTGTGTCCCTCCACAATGGGTTTAGTTTTTAGCCAAAAGCCAAAGCCAGGAAGAGACTGTTTCATGGTATAACCTTCTGCAAGAGTTCCATCCACTAGCATTGTGAATGTAAAAAAAAATCTATAAACAGCTGTGATGTCTAGAGCTGGTTAATAATATGGAAAGGATCGTCTATTTGAATGTAGAGCAGGGTTTTATGATAATACGATACCAAACACAACGAGCATGGAAATGAACACTGATATGGCCACTTAACTGGGCAAACGGGCTCGTCCAGTCAAATGTGGTCAAAACAAGGTGTCCTGGAAGGTCTTTGAAGGTGCAATGGTGGGCTGAGGACCAAAAAGACAAAGCAATGTACAAATAAGGGAAGTGAGCACTTGATATAACTCTATATTTAATTACAAAAACACATCAAAATGCCATTTAAGGGTCTGCCTTTCCGCACCCATTATTTCTCCCTGGAAAAGGAAATACAGTCAATCTGTTGAAGTGTGTTGTAAACTAATGCAATTTTCAAACAGGCTGATGGCAGAATATCTCATAGATTTGCCTCTAATTTGACTCTTGATGCCACTTGGATGCCAACTTTTGATGCCAACTTTCCACCATAGCTTTTTGCTACATTTCCGTGAAACTGCAACAAAGTCCATAATTTGCTTAAACCCTGCTGCATAACTGTGTAATAAACATGTTATGACACATGTCATATAGTGTTGTGAGCTGTCAGGACATTTTTTTGTGGGATGGTCTGATGTGATTGATACTAAAGATGTCATGGCAGATTATAGCACTTTTTAATACAGTGTCGCAACAAGTAGTGGGTTCATGGACATGTTGCATTCACACGAAATGACATGTTTATTTCACGTTTATTACACTGCTGGGCCAACGTAAGTTCAAACGCATTCAGGCAGAGGCTAATACACCTGAACGTATGCTCCGATTTTGATTTGTGGACAGTTTGTTTAAATATCAGAGATTTTATTTTGTGTTCAGGAAGCCAGTGAAGTGCACATGTCCACTGGAAACAGCATTTACAGTACTGTGCAAAGGTTTTAGGCAAGTGTGGGAAAAATGCTGTAAACAAGGAATGCTTTCAGAAATATAAATAATGATTGTTCATTTTTATCCATTTACAAAATGCAAAGTGAGCGAACAAAAAAAAAATCTAAATCAAATCAATATTTGGTGTTACTACCTTTTACCTTCAAACCAGCATCAGTTCTTCTGGCCCCACAGAGCCCTGATCTCAACATCATCCAGTGTGTCTGGATTACATGAAGAGACAGAAGGATGTGAGGAAGCTACATCCACAGAAGATCTGTGGTTCGTTCTCCAAGATGTTTGGAACGACCTACCGGCCGAGCTCCTTCAAAAACTGTGTGCACGTGTACCTAGAAGAACTGATGCTGTTTTGAAGGCGAAGGGTGGTCACACTATTTGATTTGATTTAGATTCTCTTTTGTTCATTCACTGCATTTTGTTGATTGATGAAAATAAATGATGAACACTTCCATTTCTGAAAGCGTTCTTTGTTTACAGCATTTTTTCCACAACTGCCTAAAACTTTTGCACAGTACTGCATGTCTAGAAAAATCTGCAAACACCCAAAGATTTTGAAGAATAGATTCTTTGTGTCCAAATAAAAAGTCCTAGACACTAGACAAAGCCTTGGAACGAAAGAGAAGAAGTCACCAATTCAGGCAGATAATTAGAGTTTCAGCCGCTTCAAGGACAAACATGCGCGTTCCTTTTCTTGACCTTGTTCTTTATGTTTTATTACCTTGATCATGTCAATGTGAAATTACTTTTGGAAAGTTGGGAGACTTTGGTTCCCTTCAGTCTTTTTTCCCCGCTGTCCCTGATGTTGACTTTAACGCTTTCTTTCTTTCTCTCTCTCTCACTCTCTCATTGTCTGTCTTCCCACAGACTCTTTCTCTCTGTCTTTACCTGTAATTCCCCACTTCTCAATCTCTCTTTCTCTATCTTTCATTGTCTCTTATTCCTCTCTACCTCTTTATTTCACACTACCTTCAATCTTTCTCTCTCTCTCCCTCTCTCTCTTCTTCTCTAATCAAAACGCTGTGTTCGCTGTGTTATGCTCAAACTCAGATTAGCTATACGGGCAAGATTGATTCAGTCAAGTCAAGTCAAGTAGGATTTTATTATCATTTCAGCCATATACACAGTACACAGTGAAACAAAATAACGTTCCTCCAGGACCCTGGTGCTACACATAGGACATCAGACACAACATAAGACATTAGACAACATAAGACACAAGGCACAACATAAGACAAGATACGGCAACAAGTGCAGACAACAGACAGCACAACAGACAGTACATTCATCACAGACAGTACCTTCATCATCAGGGGGCTGCAGTGTTGTGGAACAAAGCAGCCCAGGTTGTTGGTCAGTGAAACAGTGTAGCAGAGTAACAAAGTGTAACAGAGCAGCGTTTTGAGTAAAGTGCAGATGTGCAATTAAAATAAATAGTTAATAGATATGTAGATATGTATAAGTGTGAAGATGTTATCAGTTCAAAAGTCTGATGGCCAGGGGGAAGAAGCTATTTCCCCTCCTAGTAGTGGAGGCCCGTATGCTGTGGAACCTTTTCCTGGATGGCAAGAAGGAGAAGAGAGTGTGGGATGGGTGAGAGGGATCATCCACAATGCTGGTTGCTTTGCGGATGCAGCGGTTGGTGAAAATGTCCTGAACAGAGGGCAGAGAGACACCGATGATCTTCTCGGCTGTTCTCACTACCCGTTGTAGGGACTTGCGGTCTAAGACGTTGCAGTTCCCATACCAGGTAGTAATGCAGCTGCTCAGGATGCTCTCGATGGTTCCCCTGTAGAAGATGGTGAGGATGGGTGATGGAAGATAGGCTTTCCTCAGTCTATGTAAGAAGTAGAGGACCTGCTGGGCTTTCTTCGTGATGGAGTTGGTGTTGAGGGTCCACGTGAGGTTGTCGGTTATGTGAACACCAAGAAACTTGGTGCTCTGGACCATCTCCTCAGGTGAAGTGTTGATATTCAGTGGAGCGTGGTCCCGACGTGGTCTCCTGAAGTCATCAACCATCTCTTTAGTCTTGTTGATGTTCAGAGACAGGTTGTTGATTCTACACCAGTCCATCAGCTGTTCCATCAGACCCACCACGATCGTATCATCAGCAAATTTGATGATGTGGTACAAGCTGTACTTGGCTGCACAGTCATGGGTCATCAATGTGAACAGCAGTGGACTGAGCACACAGCCCGGAGGGGCTCCTGTGCTCAGCGTGATGGTGTTGGAGGTGCTGCTACTGATCCTGACTGACTGGGGTCTCCCAGTCAGGAAGCCCAGGATCCAGTTACAGAGGGATTGTCAGCATTCTGACATAACTGTCCTTTCTGTCCAGATGAGAAAGGGCCAGGTGGAGGGTGGTGGAGATTGCATCATCTGTTGAGCGGTTGGGACGATACGCAAACTGCATGGGATCCAGTGAGGAAGGGATCTGGGTCTTGATGTGCCTCATGACCAGCCTCTCGAAGCACTTCATGATGATGGGTGTGAGTGCGACGGGACGATAGTCATTCAGGCAGGAGACAGATGATTTCTAGGAACACCTAGGAACAACAGTGGTGCTCAGGGAGATGTTGAAGATATCAGTGAGAACATCTGCCAGCTGTTCTGCACATCCTCTGAGCACACGACCTTGTATATTGTCTGGACCAGCAGCTTTCCTTGGGTTGACACTCAGTAGAGATCTTCTCACCTCGTCCGTGGTCTGACAGAGAATCTGGTCGTTTGAAGGAGGGATGGTCTTCCTCATTTCTGTGTTGTTCACAGCATCAAACCGTGCGTAGAAGCGGTTCATCACATCTGGTAGGGAGGAGCCACCGTCACAGGCAGGTGGAGATGTCCTGTAGTTGGTGATGGCCTGAATGCCCTACCACATACGCCGCGTGTCACCCGTGTTTCTGAAGTGTCCATGGATTCTCTGTGTGTGAGCTCACTTTGCTGCTCTGATGGCCCGAGACAGGTTCGCCCTCGTTGTTCTTATGGTGGCCTCGTCCCCTGACTTGAAGGCTTTGTCCCAGGTCCTCAGGAGTCTGCGCACCTCCACAGTCATCCATGGCTTATGGTTGGGTCGTGTGATGATGGACTTGAGAGACAGTAACATCCTCAGTGCACTTGCTGATGTAGCCAGTCACTGAAGCTGTGTACTCCTCCAGGTTGATGGAGTCACCGTAGGTTGCAGC
Organism: Hepsetus odoe; assembly: GCA_017165825.1. Lineage (NCBI taxonomy): Eukaryota > Metazoa > Chordata > Actinopteri > Characiformes > Hepsetidae > Hepsetus > Hepsetus odoe. The sequence continues at coordinate 1,105,951 of CM029381.1, forward strand.
CTCCCTAAACATGTCCCAGTCGGTGCATTCGAAGCAGTCCTGAAGAGCAGAGATGGCTCCTGTGGGCCAGGTCTTCACCTGCTTCAGGGTGGGCCTCATGCGCCTGACGATGGGTCTGTACGCTGGGATCAGCAGAACAGAGATGTGGTCTGAGTGTCCGAGGTAGGGGCGGGGCTCCGCTCTGTACGTGCCGGCCATGTTTGTGTAAACACAGTCCAGCGTGTTTCCCCCCCCGTTGCAAAGTCCACATGTTGATGGAATTTAGGGAGAACTGACTTGAGATTTGCATGATTGAAATCTCTGGTGACAATAAACAGTCCGTCCGGGTGGGAATTTTGGAGCTCACTGATCGCTCCATAAAGTTCAGCCAGCGCGCTGTTAGCATTAGCGCTGCTAGCACTAGCGCTGGGAGGAATGTAGACCGTCGTAATAAAAACTGTGGAGAACTCCCTGGGCAGATAAAACGGTCTGCACCTGATTGTGAGGACCTCCAGCAGTGTTGAGCAGTGTACAGAGACCAGTACAGTGTTTGTACAACATTGTGTGTTGATGTAAACACACAGCCCCCCTTCGCGAGTCTTGCCGATCAGAGCAGTGTTTCTATCCGAGCGAAACACGGAGAGTCCGGCGAGCTGGATGGCGGTGTCCGGAACGCTGTCGCTGAGCCATGTCTCCGTAAAAACAAAAGCACAGCAGTCTCTGTCCTCACGCTGGGTGTTCAGCTGGAGTCGTATACAGTCCAGTTTATTATTCAGGGAGCGGACATTGGCAAGGAGGACGGATGGGATAGCCGGTCGGCTAGCGTTAGCCTTTAGCTGAGCCCGGACCCCAGCACGCTTGTCGCATTTCTGTTTCCTCTCGCACCGCTTTCGATGTCCTCTCAGTCGGCCAGGTACAACAGGCGATCTCAGGGACTGAAGGCCTGGTCTTCTCAGCACGCCAAGCTCCCGTAGCGTTGTTCGGAGAGTCGCTGGAATGCTGTATCCTGGCTGATTCCTGAGCTCCAGCAGTGTTTGGCGGTTGTATTTAAGAGCATTCACAGTTGTGATGCTCATGTGGAAGTCTACTGATGAAAAGTAGTCGGATGAAAGACTTTTTTACAGACTTTAGCATCAAAGTTTGGACCCCGGAGCGGCCGCTGCGTGTTACCATTCAGGAATAGTGTTGCCAAAATACAGTAACATTTTCAGCTTAAAAGTATAAACAACAACAACAGCAATACAATAATAATAATGATGATGATGATGATGATGATGATGATAATGATAATGATAATAATAGTGTAGACAGACTGGACGCATCTAAATATTTTGTATACAGGGAGAAGCCCTGTGTTCAATTCCCAGGCGGGATGGTCCAGGTCCTTTCTGTGTGGAGTTGACATGTTCACCCCGTGTCTTTGTTTGTTTCCTCCAGGAGCAACGGTATCTTCCCCCCATCCAAAGACCTCCAGGTCAGGTGGACTGGAGATGATAAATTGGCCCCTCAGTGTGAGTGTGTCTGTCTCTGACCTTTGATGGATTGGCGACCTGTCAATGGTGTGTCCCCGCCTTTTCCCCTGAGAGCTGGGATAGGCTCCAGTGACCTTAATAGGTCATTGTCCATAACCGTAATATGAACAAGCGGCTCAGAAAATGAGTGAGTGTCAAACTCCTCTTTTGGCCTGATGTTTCATACCGCCTTGTCTTGTGTCTTATGTTGTCTGATGTCGTCCTATGTGTAGCACCAGGGTCCTGGAGGACCGTTATTTTGTTTCACTATGTACTGTGTATATGGTTGAAATGACAATAAAATCCTTGACTTGACTTGAAGGAGGAGCTGCAGCTCTGCCTGAAGCTCGCCATGCTTCCGCAGACCACACCCTCTTTCTCTCTCTTTATTTTACCTGCTCGTTTCTATGGCCCTCCTCTCCCTCATTCATCAGTGAGTGAAAGGGACTGCTGCAGGATTTATGGGCTGCTTGGAAAAGGAAAGAAAAGGAATGGTTACTCTGTCTGTTCTATGAGCTCCACTGACCGTAACGGTGCTCTTGGTAGATGTTGCCGTCCATCTCTTTCCCTGCGTAATGTGTCACCCTGCTCACCAGCGTTCAGGGTCCCCACAGGACGCCCACTGTACAGGAATTATTCTCTACATTGTAAATGCACTGCTGGCGAAGGTGCACCACCCGGATAGAAAGGTGTCCTGACTGACAGATGGATGAGAATCTGTACAAAGAACTGTGTGTAAGTAAACCTGAACAATGGACAAAGTAGGTGTACCAAAGAACGAGGCCACATTATAATGTCCGGCACTGCTTCTTTCAAACATCCATCCTGAAACTTTGATTTCATATATGATCCATACAAGCTGTCAGAGTTTCCTGCCAATCACAGGTGCCTCCAGAACATGTGGGCCATTAGTGTTTTCCACAGAATACGATGCTTCCATGACAGATGTTGCAACAACAGCATACGTTCATCAAAGCATCAGATTTCAGTCTAAACGAGGACCTTCAGTAATTGGTCGTCTTGCTACTGTGCCAGCTGTGCCCTGCAGAACAACTAGCTCATATGGATGAGGGGAAGCCCTGGGTTTGATTCCCAGGCGAGATGTTCTGGGTCCTTTCTGTGTGGACATGTTCTCCCCCGTGTGTGTTTCCTCCGGGAGTTTTCTTGTTTTTCTCCTTCATTATATTTAATTGCTCTGTTGACTCTGACCTACTCCTGTCCAATAAACTACTTGGATGGCCTCGTGCTTGAGGACAAGGCCCCAGGATCAGAAGCTCATGGGTTTGAATCCAGGACCAGTAGTTGCACTGAGGTTCCCTTGATCAAGGTACCGTCCCCATCGCTGCTGCCCGGGTGCTGGACATGGCTGTGTAGGGGTTCAGTGCAGAGGAAGTGCTTCGCTGTGTTGTGCTTCACTGCGTGCTTACGGTGACAGTCATTTTCACTTTTAAGAGCCCGGCTCTGTGGCGCTGTCTCCCTCTAGTGGTGAGAAAACAAATGACACACAGGCAGAGGAAGAGCTAAAAGCGGGGTTTTGTTCTTTTTTCAGCGTAAATATTCGATCCTTTAGTCGAGCTGCTGACAAAAGTCCAGTCCAGCTGATCAGAAGACCAAAGCCTCTAGTAGAAAGATGGAGAAGAAAAGAAAAGGATCGAGTGGAGATGCCGGGGATTGAACCCGGGGCCTCATACATGCAAAGCATGCGCTCTACCACTGAGCTACATCCCCTACCCTGCCGAAGAGCCGGAAACTGGCACTATAGAGGCTTATTTAGCTCTTATTGAATTTATTTAATCACTGAAGTAATTGACAATAACAAAAAATATATAATAATAATGAATCAAACGTTATTTTTAATTCATTACTTTTATTTACTAATGTATGCGCTATTTTTAATTCATTATTTATCTATTAATTTGCAATTTTTGTATTTTATTTTATTTTTGTATTTTGTCTTTTTTTGGTTCAAAATAATTTAATCACCATGAATATATTGATTAGACTGTATTAAAGTGCAAAATTAAAAATGGATCTGATACGAGAGGGCTACTTTTATCTTTATTGTTTTTTAATGCAGTTTGTGTGTATCATCTCCTGCCGCGTCCCAGTTTTTAAATAAAGAGGCTGCTTCCCAAACCGCACACTAGTCCACTAGATAGTAAGCGCAATAAAGGGTTCGATTCCTGTGTTTATCAGTATTGAGGGAGAAGAAGGTGACGTGTGTGGTTTGTGACGTGACCGCTGCGTGACGCAAATTCCGGCGCTCGAGCGCGGAGACGGTGTTCGGCTCCAGAGAGTTTAAATCCGCTCCAGCCCTAAGGACTCCCTTTACTTTGAAAAATAACGTTTATCACTTCCGGATATCCTTCCGCTCTGGAAAGTAGTCCGCAATGGGTCGAGCGGACGGAAACGAGGTTCCCTTCTAAGGGCCCTCCCTGGTGCCGTTTGGAGCGGACCCACAGGGACTGTGTGCACAGGCGGGTGACGAACAGCGCACACCGGGGAGGAGAACATGTTTCCGCGAATAAAACCGCAGAACCGCCGCTCGATACATGCTTGACTTTTGGCAGTGAGGCGGCTCTCCGGCCATGGCGGCCTTCGTGGTGAGTATTTTATCTGAAAAAAGCTTAAAAACCCACATTCGGCGGTTTAATCGGCTGTGTTTTGCAGGCTCCGCAATTTGCGTAACTTCCGGATTCAGGACATCGGCCGCGTCCCTTTTCACTGCCCCATAAAAATACTCCCTCATAAAAACACTCCTTCATTAAAACACGCCCCCCATAAAAACACTCCTTCATAAAACACTCCCCCATTAAACACGCCCCTCATAAAAACACTCCTTCATTAAACACTCCTTCATTAAACACTCCTTCATAAAAACACTCTCTCATTAAAACACTCTCTCATTAAAACACTCTCTCATTATACATTCTGTCATTAAACACACCTTCATTAAACACTCAATAATAAAATCACTCCATCATTAAACACTCTTGGATAAAAACACCCCCGCATAGAAACACTCTGTTATAAATACACTCCTTGGGTAAAAACACCTCCTCATAAAACACTCCTTCATAAAAGCACTCTCAGATAAAAACACTCATTCATAGAAACACTCTGCCAAAAAACAATCCTTCATAGAAACACTCCCTGATAAAAGCACTCCCTCATAGAAACACTCCTTCCTAAAAGCACTCTCAGATAAAAACACTCATTCATAGAAACACTCACGCTATCCGTCCGTCCGTCTGTGTGTTTGTCTGTCTGTGTGTCTATCCGTCTGTGTGTTTGTCTGTCTGTCTGTGTGTCTATCCGTCTGTCTGTGTGTCTATCCGTCTGTCTGTGTGTCTATCCGTCTGTCTGTGTGTTTGTCTGTCTGCGTGTCTATCCGTCTGTCTGCGTGTTTGTCCGTCTGTCTGTGTGTCTATCCGTCTGTGTGTCTGTCTGTGTGTCTATCTGTCTGTGTATTGGTGTATTAGTCTGCTCATCTGTCTTTGGTATGAGATCTTATATATCGATGTAATTATGAGAGATGATCTTGAGAAGAGTGTCGATAATCATAAAGAGATGTTTTTAGTTTTCACAGTGAGAACGTTTCTCTTTATCGTGACTTTATGCGGCGGAAACAGGCTGCCGTAATCTGTCTGTCGTATTGTTTTTAGTTTTAGGACATTTTAAGTCATAAAGTCATAATCAGGAGAATTTCTCCCTATTAAATGAATTTAAATCATTACTGTGAGGAAATTTCTTATCATTAACTTTTTTCTTTATGCGGCAGATAAAGGCTTCCATGTGTTTGTTATTGACGCTTTAAATCAAAATGATTATTATTTACATTTACGGCATTTAGCAGACGCTCTTATCCAGAGCGACTTCCATGCCCTAATTACAGGGACAGTCCCCCTGGAGACACTCAGGGTTAAGGGTCTTGCTCAGGGACCCAGTGGTGGTAGTGCTGGAGGTGGGATTCGAACCTGGGACCTCTTGATCCAGAGGTCCGTAGGCAGGTACCACCACTAGACCACCAGCACCCATTATTCATAATAACCTCTAGGTGAATCCCACCTCCAGCTCTACCACCACTGGGTTCCTGAGCCAAACTCCAGGTTGCTCCAGCGGGACTGTCCCTGTAGTTAATGAACTGTAATTAACTCACTCTGCACAAGACTTACTTCACTCGCATCAGGTTCAAATACAACTGCAGGCCAAGTCCAGCTACTAATCTAATAATCCTAAAGATTATAAATAGTGCTGCTATGATTAAAAATAATCAACAAAACTGTTCACGTCATTCACATTTTCCATGTTCGTTCACGTCTTAATAAATACACCGCGTTCCAAATTATTATGCAAGTTGTATTTAAGTGTCATAAAGATTAAATATTGTGTTTTTCAATTAAACTCATGGATGTTATTGTGTCTCAGAGCTCTTTGGATCGCTGAAATTAATCTGGGTCACCTGTGATAACCAGTTTGCCAGGTGAGCCCAATTAAAGGAAAAACTCCTGAAGAAGGATGTTCCACATTATTAAGCAGACCACCGTTTTCAAGCAGTATGGCAAAGAAGAAGGATCTCTGCTGCCGAAAGCGTGAAATAGTTGAATGCCTTGGAGAAGGTGTCAAAACCGTAGATATTTCACAAAAACCTAAGCGTGATCATCGTACTGTTAAGAGATTTGTGGCCGATCAGAGCGCACACGGGTTCGTGCAGATAACGGCACAATGAGGAAGGTTTCTGTACATCGGATTAAGAGAGCAACTGCCAGAATGTCATTACAAAGCAGCAAACAGGTATTTGAAGCTGCTGATGCCGCTGGAGTCCCGCGAACGTCAAGGTGTAGGACCTCCAGAGGCTTGCAGTTAGCAATAAACCTTCTGTTCGGCCACCCCAAATGCTCAATGCTCGCGAGCAGAAACGGCTGCTTTCCGTGAAAATCATCTTCATGCAGGACAACGCACCTCTGGGATACCAGAGGAACACCTCTGCATCACTGGCTGCTTTCGGCATAAAAGGAGAGAAACTCTGGTGTGGCCCCCGTCCTCCCCTGACCTCAGTCCCATTGAGAACCTTTGGAGCATCCTAAAGCAGCAGATCTATGAGGGTGGGAGGCAGTGCACGTCCCAACAGCAGCTCTGGGAGGCTGTTCTGACATCCTGCAAAGAAATTCAAGCAGAAACTCTCCAAAAACCCACAAGTTCAAGTGATGCAAGAATCGTGAAGCTGCTATCAAACAAGAGCTCCTGCGTTAATCTGGAACTTGACCTGTTAAGATGTTTTTGATTGATTTCAGTAAATACCACCTCCTAATGCTGCAAATTCAACCAATGACCATTTTCAGTTCTTTACAACCTAGAAAATGTGTTGAAGCTCTGTTGTGTGTAATAATTTTGGAACAGTGCACTTTAAGTTTGTTATTTTTGAAAAACACGCCGTTATCATTGGGAGGTTTGTTCAGTAAAAGTCAGATTATACTCGAATGGCTGATGACTCGAATGATGCTGACGGTCACGTGCATCCACTATTTAGGAAACTCAGAGAGAAATATCACTCGCATAATAATTTGGAACGCGGTGTAGCCTTTAGCGGTTACTTAAGTCCAGTTTAAATGAGAAACAGTGTGTCTTGTGTCGTTTAGATCTGTTTAGTAAATGTATCACAAGGGGGAGCTGTTGGACCAAATTGGTTACTATGTGCCTCACTGAAAGGGAGGAAACTGGCACCAGCAGGCGCTCAGTAAAGTTACGTTTAAAAACCGTGTGTATGATGCATCAGCCAGATTTTAAGGAATGACAGAGTACTTTCTTGGCTTTTCGTGATTGAGACTTCCTTTGTAAAAACCTTACCGAAGCACGTCCCCTCGTCTTCACTGCGTCTCGTCCCCTTCCAGGCCCACCCTTCCGTCCGGATCAGAGGTACAGAGCACACCTACACTCCCGTCCTGTGTCAGGACGAGAGGTGCGACGGACGCAACAAGGGCGTCCACATGCACTGCCCGCTGTGTACGGTGTTGGAGGCTTATCAGGACCCCGTCATTCTCCGGGCACATTTCCGCATCAAACACGTCGACAAAGGCATCGACTTTGCAGGTGAGATAGAGATGGAAATCTTCATGAGACGTTTAATCAGAAAAGGACACAAAGTTTTGAGCTGATGATATTTTCTAGAAGTTTTGGCCTACATCTGGACAAAGAAAAAGTGAAAAAATCACTCCTTCTGTGCTCTGAGAGAAAGACATGGTGTTAGTGTCCTCCTTAGGAGATCTTAGGAGAACCAGAAGCAATCGAGTGATTGTTTTCTTTTCTTAAGATCCCATGAACTCATATCCTCAGTATGTCAAAGATAAGACAGTCTGGCTTTAAGAGTGTTTTTGCACCAACAAAAAGTGATTCCCAAGCAAAGCTTAAAGAAATGAGGCTCAAGGCTTTTGCCGAGCACTGAATTGAAGATGGTTACGTATTTATTTAACCGTCACCTCGGGCTTTCAGGCTTGAAGGTGCTGCGCTGCTGCAACCACTGTGAGATTGTGGGCACCATTAAAGGAGAGAAGAGGTTCAAAGGAGCTCACTGGCACTGCTACCGCTGCCAGAACGGCTTCAACAGGCGGGACGAGGCCATCAAGCACTACAAGACGCACTTCCGAAACCCACACACCACCTTTCAGATTCAGGTCACGCAGGTGAGTGTGCCTTTTTTTTTTTCTTTTTGTTTCCTAAAAACGTGCTCGCACAAAGATCACTCTGAGAGGAGCATCATCCCGAGCACTCCTTATGAGGTTCCCACTTGGGTGCACTCTGTCAAGTGCGCCTGACGACAAGGGGTCATAGAGAGAAAAGGCTCCCACTGCTGCCATCTTTTTGCGTGTTTTTGAAGTGCAGGGTCGGCCAGTCAGAAACCGGAGCTGAAGTGAAGTGAAGCGGTCACCGCTCGCAAAACTCTTAAATTACCACGACGACCGGAGAGAAAATGCCAAAGCGACTGCCAAAAAAGCTGCATGGGTTTTAGATGCATTTCAAAAATGACGCGGTTTAATTTAGCAACATTTAAAAAAAATTGTTTCATAATGAACACAACTTTTTAAATAAATGTGTAGTTTTTAAGAATTATTTGGGAATTTATTGCCAAAAAAAGAATGTGTTGCTTAATTTAATAACAATAATTTTATTTATTTATTTAATTAATTAATTATTTAATCATGCCAAATTGCACTCGCTTTCTTGTCGTTTTTGACGCTTTTTTGTGTTGATACACAGAAAACTTGCTCCCTAACCAGGGAAGAAAGGCTCCCGAAGCCAGGACTTGGCCTGCAGGACTGAGCAGAAACGTGCAGTTTGTTTTATGCCTTTTCAGGATGTGAACTGCAGGCAGTACTACAGCGGCAGCTCGGAGGCTCATGCTAAAGCGTACAGCGGACTGGCCGTCAGTCTGGATCCGGTCGGCGACGCCACCGCTGCTGTCGGATCCATCGTGACTCAGCCGGTCCTGACCACCTCCTCCGACACCGAGGCTGCCACTTTACTCACCGTCGAGCACAAAGTAGGCTTGTTGGATTCAGATCCAGCCTTTTCTTTTAACCGGCCATCGGTGCGCAGCCATGTCCATGTCCAGTGATGGGGACGGTACCTTGCTCAAGAGTACCTCAGGTCAAACTACTGGTCTGGGATTCAAACCCACGACCTTCCGATGCTGGAGCCTGTTCCCGAAACGCTAGAACGCCACCGCCCCTTCGAGTGTGGCATTTTATTTATCTGAAAGCAAAAATAATAACGAACAAATCAAATAGCAACTAATTATTATTACATTTTCAATATTCTGATAAAATATATTCAAAGAATATTAATAAAAAACTTTCTGTAGTTCCTTATATCATGTCTGCATATTTAATGTCTTCAGGTCTGAGTTCAAAGCTGAAAACATTAGTGGGGCAGCGGTCGCTGAGTGGTTAAAGATTAGGCCCCAGGATTGGAAAGTCATGGGTTCGAATCCTAGACCCGAAAGCTGCCCTTGAGCTACCCTCGAGTAAGGCACTGTGCCCATCACTGCTCCCCAGGTGCTTAGCTGCCCCCTGCTGCACGTGTTTGTGCGCGTTAAATGTAGAGGATGTGTTTCGTTCAGTGTGCTGTGTTTCACAATTACAAGAATAGTCACTTTCACTTTAAAAATGGATGAGTGGATTTTGAGCCGTTCTTTTTTGCTTCTCTTTCTGCTTTGATGAATTCATGTTGAAGGGCTCGACTTTAAGAATCTTTTGCCATAAAAATGAGTCCAAACAGACCTGTCATTACCGCCGCCCTGTTTCACCATCACCAAGCAGCCTGATTTGATCAAAAATCTACATTTAATTTGTATTAAATCCTGTTTTAAGGAAGACGCCGAGAGCAATGGCATTCCCCTTGGGGCTGAGGAAGAAGTGGGCTCTTCCCAGCATGCATCGGAGCAAAGCCAGACCCTGGTTCTGATGGACTCTGATGGGCCGACGGGCAGCCTGATCTACGACGAGGCGACGGGGATCCTTACCGAACAGGTTGTTGCTTAAAAAACACACATTCATACACACTCTAACACACGTTTTCAAGCCAAGAATCCCTATCATAATACAGGATAGCTGTTTGCACCATTTTTTAAATCTCTTGTTATAAAACCAGAACGTATTATCGTTCGTAACTGCCGCCAATGTGAAATTTTTACATCATAAGTGTGGTCGGAACGTCTGGGCTGCTGTGTTCGCCGGTCTGAACCCTCATCGTGATTTCGTTTTAGAGCGGGGAGAGTCTGGAGCTCCAGAAACGCTTGCTGGAGCTCAGTCAGCAAGTAGAAGATCTTCGGCAGGAGAAAGAGAGCACAGAGAAGAGTTTACGGGCTGAAATTAAACAGCTGAAAGAGCAGGTGTGTTTGTGGATGTTTCCGTGCCCCCTCGTGGGATAAACTTGTCTTTTTTTTTAAACCTCTTTTTAACTTTCTCTAGTTTGAGGAAGTTGACTGTAAGCGCCTTATATGGAAGTCGTAGGGGTGTGCATTGATTGGTTCAGGCATCAGGGTTATGTTTGGCAGCCTACACTGTTTAGAAGTTAATATTGACTTTTTATTGCAATATTTTAAGCAATAGAATTCTTTATAATATCGAATTCGTTAATATTATTTTTTTCATATTTCCGAAGTTTTGCTGAAGAAAATAATACAACACTTTAAAAAAGCAGTGGTTGACTGTTCAGCCATTATACTATCCATCCTCACATCGTTGATCTTGTTCAGGTGGCCAGTCTGGTTCAGTCCAATGTGAAAATGTTTGAGGAGCTACAGACATACCAGTGTCCAGACCACAGCCAGCACAGAGTGGCCAGACTGGTGAGTTTCTTGGGTTCCTTCGTCTTCTCAACACCACTACTTTTCAGTTAGAGGCGGTTTTCAGTGACTGGATCAGTCTTTGTGGCAGAAGTAAACTTTTGGCTCTCAGATTGTTAAAATTCACGATCAGTTCATGACGGATTGCTTGTCTGTTTGGCTTTGCCGTTGCAGATGGAGAGTCTGCAGGCCCAGCATAAAAACCTGCTCCAGGCTCAGCTGGCTTCACTGATGCAGGAGTTCCACTCTCAGACCAACATCGCATCCCTCAACGGCCACTCGGAGGAGCTCAGCACCGCACCAGAGCCGTCTGAGGTGCAGGGGATCGTAGGTGGCACCCTAACAGCACTGGAGCTCATTGAAGTGCAGCTCCAGCCCGAGCAGGATGAACTGAGGGGGCAGATGATGAAGCTCAGGGCCGTGCAGGCAGAAACGCTCCCAGGCCTGGAGAGCCCCAGATCGGACACGGCTTTACCAGACATCTCCCAGGACGTGGAGGCTAAACAGGACGTCCCTCCGGTGTCTCGGAAGCGCGGTTCAGAGCATGACTGTGGAGGAAGCAGTGAAAGCAAAATCCCGCGTGTCAGCTAACAAGAAATTTCCAGCTTTTGTTTTTTTTCCTTCAGAATTTCGCCTGTTTCCGTCATGCATGCGATACCTCTGGGACTTTCTGCTGGGCAGGGACGGACCACATGGACAGAATTCCATTTTGAGATTATGTGTCTGGATCATCAGCCGATTTGAACGTCGATCTGAAAAACGCCAGCTGCCCTTTAGATTCTGAGATTTCATGGACCAACAGAAAAAGGTCCAAAATGACTCTTCTTCATTATCAGTCATACGGGGTTCGCTACTTTCTCATCAAATAAAAATTCAATAAACGCTGATTCCAAAAAATTGTGTCTTTCTGTCGCCTTTAGGGATGCATGATCAATTTTGTGATTATAGCTTTGTATATTCTGATTTGCGATGGCTTTCAACATGTTAAAGGACCGATGTTTTTTGGGGGGAAAAAAGTATAAGTATGCAGTATAAAAACAAAGATCATTTACATGGTTAACACTGTTAGAATGAAGTGAAGGAATTAACATAGACTGTGCAAGAATGAATAAAGGTTCATGATGTTTTTGGTCAAAATGACGTGGGAAAATTGAAACAAGCAAAAGGTTAAAAAGGTCTTTTAAAATCATGCTCTATAATGTGACAGGAGACTGGACATAATCTGACACAAATGATTAATCGATTCATCAAAACACTCATCTGGCTCATTTCAGCTGCTCCCATTTAGGGGTTGCCACAGTGGATCAGCCGTCTCAGCTGAAATGAAAGAGGGCGATCCACAATCCTTTGGGGGTGGTGTTCTAGTGGTGGGTACTTGCCTACAGACCTCTGGATCAAGAAGTCCCTGGTTCGAATCCCACCTCTAGCACTACCACCACTGGGTCCCTGAGCAAGACCCTTAACCCTGAATTGCTCCAGGGGGGACTGTCCCTGTAATTAGAACATGTAAGTCGCTCTGGATAAAAGCGTCTGCTAAATGCTGTAAATGTAAATGTCTACATTTCTTCCTGTCCTCTGCATCTTCCTCCTTCAAACCGATCACCTGCATGTCCTCGCTCATCACGTCCATAAACCTCCTCTTTGTTCTTCCTCTTCTGCTCTTTCCTGGCAGCTCCATCTTCAACATCCTCCACCCAATATAATCCTCGTCTCTCCTCTGGACACGTCCAAACCAACGCAACCTTGCTTCTCTAACTTTGTCTCCAAAATGTCCAACCTGAGCTGTCCCTCTAATACACTCATTTCTAATCCTGTCCATCCTCGTCACACCCAACGAAGATCTCAGCATCTTTAACTCTGACACCTCCAGCTCGCCTGCTGTCTTTTCATCAGTGTCTCCCACCCGTACAACATAGCTGGTTTCACTACCATCCTGTAAACATTCCCTTTTATTCTCATTGGTACCTGTCTGTTACAGATCAGGTACAGAATCTAACTGAAATGCCTTTGTTTGGGTAAAAGTTCAGGCTGTCGATCTCATGACCTACAGGGTGGTGGTGTTGCCCTGCAGTGATGAGGTTGTGGGTTTGATTCCCACACGGGTTCTTTCTGTTTGCAGTGTCTTCGGTTCCGCTAGATTTTTCCCATGGTCCAAAGACAAAGCCCAAGTGGTGGATATAAGATACTAAATTGTCTCTGAAATGTGACATCCCGGAGACGGAGCAGGGACCTGTCCAGAGGTCCAGATGATGGAAGGAAGCTTCATTCAAAAAAGGTGTTCTTTGCTACTCTTCCACGCACTGCAAATGGGATTTATGTGTCCATGATCACAGGTGGCAATGAGCCAGTGTCTCTCTTAGAGGCCAAATACACTGCTTGTGATGGGACCAGCCAGGGATTACTGCAGATGGAAGATTGTGCCGCTGTCCCTCGATGAGGATTCCAGAGTCCCCCGGTCCTGAGATACACAGCTGTACGTCTCATTGTCCTCTTATGATCAGGTCACTCAAGGTGTGAAGCTCTGGCTCTGGACATGTCATTAGTTGAAGACTACCTGTTCCTAAAGCCCAGACAATACTGATCACACTATGAAAGAAATGATTAATGTATAGAGGCCTAGTGCATAGGGGATGAATCTTGAGTGTGTGTGTGTGAGAGAGAGAGAGAGAGAGAGAGAGAGAGAGAGAGAGAGAGAGAGAGAGAGAGAGATCTCCATCCTAAACACCTAAGAGAGAGGGGATGGGATGGTCTGGCCTGCGCATCTCCTGCGCACCGCTAGGTGGCATCAAGGCGCTTTTGGAGGTTTGGCTGCAGAAGAAGAGCGCAGCTCCTGTCGGCTCTGCTTTATTGTGAGTATTTTTTGTTAAAGTTCAATGGCTTTTACTTTTATTTCACCTCTTTTTGTATGTTACGTGACAATTTAACACATTTATTATGAATAGATCACTCCTGTTGTTTTATTCTGCCCATAATCGAAGTTTTAAGCTCTCAGAAACATGCTAAGCTAACAACTAGCCGCTGATAAGCTGTGTTTGGAGATGTTTACAATCAAAAAGGGGGAAATTACAGTTTAGCAGAGGATGCAGTGGTAACTGGATGATTTGGAGAAAGGTTTAAAGTTAATGTCGTCTAAAAAGTGGGTAAAATGGTGGAAAAGTAGCTAAAGTAACCTCACAGACTCAGAATGAGGGTACATGTTGTGGAGTTACTTTAACTGCTGAGGTACAGCGACTGGGCTGAAAGTGAGAGCCAAAAACATTTAACTTCCTGTTGTTTACAGGGTCCCGTTTATCTCTTTGCCTCTCTCTCTTTCATCTATGTTTGATTTCTTCTCATTCTATATTATTCTTCCCATTCCCTCTCTTTTACTGTCCTGTTACTCTATCGCTCCATTATCATCTCAATCTCTGCCACCACCACATCTCTCTTCACGAAATTCCCTGCTTTTCCAGGGTCCTGCCAGACACCTGATGACATCCCACGCAGCCCAGGCCGGCTCGGTGCCGGCGGCCCCAGATTCTCCCTCTCTGGGCGTTACTGTGAGCGGAAATGTGCAGAAATACAGTATGAAGAAGAAGAAGGTGCTCAACGCGGAGGAGATGGAGCTGTTCGAGCTTACTCAGGCTGCGGGTATCGTCATGGACCAGGAGGTCTTCAAGTAAGAAAGGCTGAATTAAGATCTTCCTCTTAGGATTACTCCACTGTCCACATTTAGTATAGGATTCAATAGTAACTCCAGCTAAAACTAAACCCTGTGGTTTTATTCTTGATTAAAATTATTCCACGTTATTACTGTCAAAAAATTGCGGATTCATACGGAACTGAAACAGGCAAAAAAATACACCCTGAAGAATCATACTGGATTGTAGTCCCTCCACAATTATTACTGTCGGACAGTAAAAAAAAAACTACAAATGGCAGATTCATACGGGGATTAAAATGACAGAATTAATGACAAGCTGTAAAAACTGTAACTGCAGTAGTGCTATCAGGCTACAAACTACACACACAAGATTCATAATGGATTAAAATCACTCCACAGTTATTTCTGTCAGAAACCAGTAGGTTAAAGTGACTGAAATTGTTTTGTCCCAGACAGATGACTGATCAGTTCCTCCTGACTCTGTAGGGTCATCGTGGACCTTTTGAAGATGAACGTAGCACCTCTGGCTGTCTTCCAGACCCTGAAGGCAATGTGCGCAGGGCAGCGGATTTCAGACACGTCCGTCGGCGAGACATCAGCTGCGCCGCACCCTGCCGCGGCTCCCTCCGAGTCAAGAGGTCAGTCAGCGTACCAGTCTGGACACTCAGGGACGATGTTAATAAAACTGAACTAAACAAAAGACACATTCTGCTAATGTGAAATGCGTTATCATATCAATGAAGAGCATTTTAAGCCAGCCTAATTCCAAAGTCATTTTAGTTTCATCCAAAAAAAAAGGAAAGCATGACGCACAAGAACGACTTTAGTCCCACAGACTCTCTAAAATACTGGCGACTCCAGCTCTGTAAGACTGACACTGTTCAGGTACAGGGACTGCGCTGAAAATAAGAGCCGAAAACGTTGTCCTTCAGGAAGATCTGGAGGAAAATACCAGACGAAATGAAAGGTGGCTTAAGACATTTGGGCAGTACTCAAGGCTATGCTTTAAGTTTTACAGCAAAAGAAAAAACCCTTTCAAATACAAGAGACATGGATTTCACCTAATCTTGGACTAAATATCAGCACCGGGGGGTCATCAAGACTAGAAATCCTTTATAATCTAGGTTTAGGCTTAATTTGATTAAAAAAAAAAAAAAAAAAAAAAAACAAATCTATGGGTCTGTTTACCAACTCGGATTAGCCACAGCCGCTGTCAATGTTCAGGTATTTTGAGCTTTTTAGCATTTCTCATTTGGTTTTGGGAAAGCTTTGGCCTCCAGTAGATCTTTTTTCCACCATTGTTTTGGTTAAACACTTCCTCTTTGGCATTAAAGCATCTCCAGAGTTGGTGAAAGGGAGTCAACGGCCGATGGTATCGATTTTCGCTCTGCTTTCTTTTGCAAAAACGAATAAAAATAAACAGCATGTGCATAAAAAAGCCGCTTTCAGTTCGCCATTGCGTAGGCTTTGGTTTTTCTGCCCTCTTATTTTCTGGCCCCTCTGGCATCACAAACCAGGCGCGGAAGAAGCCGAGCAAGCCGGGCCGAGCCTCACTCGCCAACGGGTTTTGTAGTTTTTTTATCGTATATGTTGTGTGGTTTTTGATCATGTAGTTCAAGGTCTTTAAAAATACTTTTATTCATGGACAGCAATCAATCCATCTGCTTGAACGTGGACTGAGAAGAGCCGTTTCTATTTGTCGGATTACTGTATCAAATATATACAGACATTTAATCAGGTGCTGGGTTGTGGCTGAGCTGTTACTAGTGGCATAATGATAGTTTTATTATTAATATATATATTATATATATTAGTTTATAATTTATTAATGATATAATATATAATTTTAATAATCATCATAATAATAATAATAATAATAATAACAACAGGGTAGGTTTATTACTTTCTTAAAAATGCCATGAATTGAAAACGGGCCAATTCTGCAGCAGAGCGATGAAAATTACACAGTAATGTTTACAAGGAAACTTTTTTTTTTTTTAGGGAAAAAAATAGACAAAATAAAGTTTAAAATGAGACTCTTATTTTAGCAAATTGAGAAGAGTCTACTTTTCCATTATCATTGATTTTTAAAATCTTACTTTGTGGAAAGTTTCAGTATTAACCCATTTTTCTTGCCTTTTTTTTTTTTTTTTTTTTTTTTATGGCACTTGTATGTACACCGTCTGTCCGTGTGTGTGTGTGTGTGTGTATGTGTATGTATGTATGTGCTTCCTGAAGAAGAGGACTCCATGGTCTCAGAAAAGAGCGCAAAAAAGCCACCTCCTCAAGCCCCTCCCACTGGTCCCGCTGCCCGCCCTCAAAGGGGAGGGGCTAAGATAGTGGTCTACGCCCCTACTGACCCGAGCTCTCCTCTTTCTCAAGGTGTATCCCTCCAGCTCCCACTCCATCAGCATCCCTTTCTTCACTTCCTCACGTGTTTTGTCGCTGTTTCATATGCTTAGTGTCTCTCTCTCTCTCTCTCTCTCTCTCTCTCTCTCTCTCTCTCTCTACCTGATCTCATGCTCTTTATTTTCCCATTTTACTATTCTGTACTTTTATCCCATCAAATTGTGTCCCAGTGGGTTGGTTTTAGTTATCTTTCTGGTCTGTTTAGTGTGTTTTGGCCGTATTTCTCCACGACTCCGTGAACGAATGTGAAAAAAGTTTCTATAGAATGGAGCATCTCGAGCCTGACTTTCTTCGACTGAAGAAAGTTTTAAAAATCCTTTTATCAAAAATGAATGAACAAAAAGCCAACTAAAAGGTTTATAACTTCATCCGGGGGGGCGGAGCTTAACAAGGGCTGGGTAATGTGAGCAGATTTTTTTGCTCATCGTGATCAAACTGCATCACGTTTTCCTTTTCTGAGCATTTCCTGAGTGTCGTCTGTCGTTAAAGAACAGATCAGCCTAATATATATCCTTTAAATAACCACAAATTAGCCCTTTAACCTCTTGTCTCCGTCTCTCTGTGTCTCCGTTCTCATCCATTCGTTTCTCATCTGTTGTTTGGTGCTTTACGAAGGAATGAGCCATGATTCTGCTGTTTTTAGGCGTCTTGTGGACTCCACCTCATATCATCCCTCTGGCTTAACCTCAACCGTTAGTCTTCATTTTTCTGTTCCCATAGGAATGCTTCTACTAAATCCTCCTGCCGTGCCAGCCTCACTTCCTGTGGCTGAATACTGTCCGCATGTCTTCATCCCTCGACCTTGCAGGGGATCTGCCCATTTCTCACTGAGGCCAGTTTTTAACTGAATTCATTTACAGTGGCAGTGAATGGAACCAGGGGTCAAGGCCACTGGTTACATAAAACAGTGTATGAGTGCATGTCCGGCTTCGTTAGGGAGCTTTTAGAGGTGGGTTCCATTCATTATCACTCTGAGCAATTTCTTTCTATCAAACGGAGTGTTTGACTCGTTTGTGTCTCAATTAAGCACAAAGTTCCCCTTTAGATAGAAACATTATTGTCGGGTTTCGTTAAACCAGCCCGCTAACTTGCACCCAGCCGCGCATGGCCTGCTGTGTTTGTCCTACGTCCCACCGAGGCTGATGTGCGTGTCGTGTCATCGCATGAAACCATGAGACCATGAGACCATGAGACCATGAGTAAGTCAGCCATGATCGGGGGTTGCATGTGGTGACGGAGCACTGGTGGGGTGGAAACTAAATCTCGCTTTCAACTAATACCTTGTATGTTTCTGTTTGTGTGGCAGTGCGGAGTAAACCGGGAACGGGCCACGGGGAGAAGGCCGGCCGCGACGGCTCCAGCCAGCGAGTGCCACGGCAGGCCAGCGCCACCAGGGGGCAGAAGAGCACCAAAAGCTCCGGCAGCAGCAGCTCATCCTCCCAGGTCACCTCCAACTGAGGGCCTGAAGTCCACAGCAGAAGCTGCGCCTTTTCTTTTGGGTTTGGAAAACCAGTGGATCGTTATTGGACGCGCACCCCTGATTGGGCCAAGCATCTGCCCTGGTGCTCTCTCCAGCCTTGCCATTATTTGAACTCCTCAACGGAGCCTAATTCTGATAAGATTAATAACTGAGAACCCCGATTGTGGGGTTTAAAAGGGCCTGCATTTCCTGTTTTACTTGTTTTCTAAATCTAGTTTACGATGAGATTCTTGGTTCCTGTGTTTTTTATTGTTGCTGTATTTAAACAAGCTGCAGTTGCATTTGAAGCGCAGTCAAAGCCGTCCTTCTGTGATCTTATGTTCTTGTGTTTCTCATCCTTGGCTGTTCCTCTTTTTGAACTGATGTGGAATACATGTACACAGCCGGTGTTTTCTGATATGGGCTGTTTAATGCACTCCATGTGAAAAAAGAAGGGTTAGAATCTGGTCGATCTGAAGACAACCTCAAAGGGAGGTGAACGGGCTTCTACACAAGTTCTCCTTCCACCTTTTCTCTGCAAAGCAGGAGTGATGCTACCTCCTGTTCGGGGAAGGAAAGGAGTGGCCTAGGATTGAAGAAAAGTTGGCAGTCCCAGTATGGAGTCCTCTGGTAGAGGTCACTTCCCAATGACACGAGGGAGCTCTGTGTGGGGATGTAGAGCATTCCTGCAGCGGAGGTCCCAAGAAAGGATTGAAGAAAAGTCATTCTGAGATTTCAACTGAGAGATCCCATCTTGCTTTGCTTTTTAATGAAAGAGAACTGGAATTCCTTCATGTTGTATTTTACCCTTTATATCCGATTAAAGAAATTGCCGCCTCCTTGTCTTTGGTGGGAGTTATTTCGCTTGCGATGAACGTGCTTAGAACATGCTTTCTTTTGAGGAACCCAAAGATGCCTTCTTTTTATTGCCAACATCGAGGAATTTTTATGGTACACAATTAAAGTAGAGGCCATAGAGAATAAAGGTACCATTATGGGCTCCTCAGAGTGATCCCATGCAGATATACCAGCCTGGGCGAACACCCCTGACCTGTTTTGCAGATACTCTTCATTACCTGGATCAGGTGTGTTAAATCAGGAATGGAGCTCAAGGACCAGTACAAGAACTCCTGCTTTGTGAGGAAAGGCTTGCATGAACTGCAGAGCAGTAGGGCAGATGGCTTCCATGGAAAAGGTCAGGAAATGCAGCCCTCATACAGTGGGTCTCAGAACCACTGCCCTGAAGAACCGTGGAGAACAGCTCTTTAAGACACTGGTTCTTTAAAGACAAAGTCTTTGCACCCCTTTGTTATAGACAGCGGTGGCCTAGTGGTTAGAGAGTTAGTCCCAGGATCAGTAGGTTGCCCTGAGGTACCCTTGAGCAAGGTAATGTCCCCATCACTTTCCCCTGAGTGTTCCTCTGCTGCACATGTGGGTATGGGGCAATGGTGGCCTAGTGGTTAGGGGCTAGGCCCCTAGATCAGTAGATTGAGCAAGGTAGCGTCAAGGTACCATCCCCGTCACTGCTCCCCGGGCGCTTTCAATAGCTGCCCTGCTGCACGTGTTTGTGAATGGGTTAAATGCACTCTGTGCTGTGCTGAGTTTCACGATGATGAGAATAGTCACTTTCATTTTCACTAATCTACTCATGTGGTGGAAAATTTGAGAGCCCCTTTTCTGACTGATGAACTTTTGTAACAATGAATCTCCACAATGTGTTTTGGTTTCGTATTGTTTCTGTAGGACCCCACAATTCAAGAACAATATAGAAACCTTGTTTTCACGACTAGTACCGGTGGTGGCTGCAGTGTTTGCTCTCACCTTGAGTGTGGAAAATGTGACGGAGGTTTTTCAGCACACTCGTATTTGGTCTTGCTCGACAGCCTTTGTGCCGAGGCAAACCGGGAAAAAACATCTGCAGCCTGCTCGCTGGTCCATGAAAAATTCTCCTTGACCCTCTCGGGTCAAAAACTACTCACCGTGAAGAGCGGGGACTTCTGTAGGAGCTTCTCTTGTGCAGGCCTTTTGTACCGCTCGTCCTTGTGTGTGCGCATGTGTGCGGCGGCGGTGGGTGAAAACGGAGAGTTGAAGGCCAGGCCCTCGGGAGGCCACCGGTGTCAGCGGCTAAAGATTGCGTTCTCTGCAACATGGCTGCCGAATTATTCTTCACTGGAAAAGCTTGGCCGCTTTTGTTCCATAAAAAAACGAGATTTCAGGAACAATTCGTTTGGCTCCAGAGGTGTTTTTTTTTTTTTCCCTCATCACTTGATTACCCCGACGACCTTTCTTGATGGAGTCAGCCAATTAAATGTACGGAAGAATGCCTGCTGCACGAAGACACCTGAATGGGTTTTAAAAGAGCGCCGGCGTCGCAGTTCACTCAGACGTGTGGAGAAACGCAAGCGATTCGGAAGAGCCAGCATTGACGAGGCTGCCTTCTTTTTTCGCTGACCTCTTGCTGCAAGGGGGTTGAGGCGGCATGCTCAGGAATGCCTACTTTTCAGCGCCGCACTAAATGCCAGTGGCTACTTCGTGTGCTTTAATGTCAGCGGCTAGCTTCCACGCCTCGCTTCTCGGTCAATGGCCGACGTGCGGCCTTTCCCGCTTCAATGCCGATCAATTAGAGGCAGCGGTGGCTCGGCAGTCAGCGCCAACAGAATGGCGTCGTCGGTCCCCTACAAAGCCACTGCTTGCACATCCATTATTGTGGGCGCCGGAACACTCACTCAGAGTCTCAGAGCGGCTGACCCTGCCTTTGCCTTTCCCTTCCCCACCCACAAAGGCCCCTTAGAAGCCTTTCATTTCTGAAGGTAGAGAATGTCTTTTTTTAATTTCCCCACAAGTTTCTTTTCATGGCAACTTGTCGGCGTCCTGTCGGCAGTGGCTGTCGATGAACGCTAGGTGGTACTGCAGCCACTGCCTCGCCACAGCCTTCTGCGGGATGGTTGCGTGATGGTTTTTTGTGGCTTGTTTAAAGAGTGAAATAACATATTTGTTTTACAAAATGGGTCGCGTTGAAGAGGCACTTATCCGCGGTTCAAGCTGCAGGGGTCTCACTTAGTAACACTTAACTGATTATCGAGGGTTTAATGTAGGTGTGTGTGTGGGTGGCTGTTTGTGCGTCTGTGTGTGTGTGAGTGGTGTGTGTGTGTGTGTGGTGAGATGGAACGACAGGCCGGGTGGAAGGACTAGACGAGGCACCCTCCCTCAGATGCTCGAAAGACAGGATGTGCCGTTGGACAAAGTCAGGACAAAGAGATGGAGTGAGAGACTGAGGACGAAGAGGGAAAATGAGGTGAAGGCTGCCTCTGAAGGGATGGAGTGGAACAAGAGATGGAAGGGAATGTTGAAGTGGTACAACTGGAATGGAAGGACATGTCGTGAAGGAAATTAAGAGAACGGCAAGCGGTGGATGGAGCAGATCAAGAGACACTGGAGACAAAGAGGATGAAGGGAGAGAAGGGACAAGAGCAAAGCGCTGTTGGAAATGAACGAGTTGGAAACTTGAGTCCATACTGCATGGAAACTTTAGTTCAGAAAGTTCCGTGAAATGGGTGTGAAGACGTTGCCTTGAGAGTTTAGAGAATATTTTTGACTGAAAATGAACCTGGTGGATGAAAATGTGGTTTAGTTCTGATAAACCATAAATTATTGTAGGTGTCCCATATAAGCACTAGCAGGTTCACTGTTGGATTTGGAGAGGAAATCTCCATGACTTCTGGATGTATGGTTCCATTCTGCACAGAAACCTGTACCATTTCATGCCAAATCCGCTCCCGTTGACTTTTTCCATCCCATCCACTGAAACCTATATATGGTATAGGTTCCTCTAATGCTTCCAAAACCAGACTTAAACTCTAGAAGACCTCAGAAGTTCCTTCCAGTCATGTAAGTCAGGGCCTCCACAGATTGGACCAGTTAGTCCAGCACATCCTGTGGATTCCTTTTGGAGTCACGTTCAACTATAGCTTTCTTTATTTTTATTCCAACATCAGATTCCTGCCCAGACCAGAAGGTGGGAGAGCACATAGAGAGAGAAGAGGGAAGAACTGAAACATGGTGGGGAAGGAGAGGCTGATATTGGGAGTGAAGGAAGGAGTGAGAGAGGTGTGTGCTGGAGGTTTTTATTGTGGCCATTTGTCGTGTTTATGTGGCTGGAGCTGTCCGCTCCCTCTCGCTCCGTATTGATGGTGGTGCGGGGCTGCTGGGATTGATGGCGCCATATTGCTCCGACAAACCTAATGACCCGAAACCCAGCAGCAGCAGCAGCAGCAGCAACACCGCCAGCCTTAACCCCTTCACACACTCCTTCATGTTTGTGCAGGAAGGATGGGGGATGGGGCATTTCTGCTCACCTGCATGCCCACTCCAGATTAGCTGCACACCTTCAGTGCCCTACGTTTACATTTATGGCATTTAGCGGACGCTCTTGCTCTAACCCAGGAGTGACTTTTGCTCAGGAATGGTGGAAGTGCTGGAGGCAGGATTCGAACCCGTTACCTCTTAGGGCATAGACGATTATCCTGCCTCTAGACCACCACACATTTTCCTATTCATCGCCTAAATTTCTTTATGAACGGACCAATGGGAATGGTCCAAAATGGTTAAAGAGATGTGGTTAAGTTAAGCTGCAAGTAAGGAATGCTTTTTCCTTCTCTTTTTTTTTGGACTTTGGGGACTATGGTACCACTCTTTGTCGTCATGCCCCAGGAACATTTTGGAAGCCCTCTGAGCCATGTTATTCTAGGCGAAATCCTACCAACCGGGAAAAAACCGATGAGGTATTCCGGAGTGGTCCGTTTATGGAAAGCACAATTGCCCTCTAGGAGTACAGCCCTGTGATGGACTGGTGGCTTGTCCAGGGTGTTTCTTGGCTTTTCACCCTGGCAGGATACACTCGTGTATCACTTGGGATAGGAAAAGCAGCTCAGATAACGAGTGGATGTTTTTGGCTTTTAAAAATGTAGAGAACAGAGTGATGGCACTTGACGAGGGTAAGGAGACGCCAGGTATTGCGTATGGATTGGAGGCCTGAGGAACGATGCATCGGGACTTGTCCTGATTAGGTATGGGTCCTTGGTGAGGGCCCCTTTGCCCTGGTCCCCAAAGTTTCCCTTATTGTCTGGACCCCGAAGCCAGCAGTCAGTGTCCCTCTTTGGCCATTAGGGGGCAGCGTTTTTCTTCTGCCGGCCTCGGAGTTTAAGTTTCTCGGTACATTTGCTCCCCCACTGTGCTTTGCCTGGGGCATGTTGCCATGTTTGCATGAGTGTGAGTGCCGCTGGCAGAGACGGGCACCCCCAGCTGGTGGAACATATTTGTTTGTTTGACTGTTTTGTTTCTGTTCCGGAGATTTTTGACTTAAGCTTAGACGACATCCGGGGCGGCCTGGTGAATAACGTGTGGCGTTCTGTCATGCGTCAAGCTGTGGCGTGAGGTTTGGGTTATTTTTTTGGTTTGCTTTGTTTCCATTAATTATTTAAATTCCCAGCAGCTGCCTGTTTGTGGCTCAGCCTTCACACTGTCAAGCCATTCAATTAGGCTGACCCAACTTCTCCAGAGCCACTGTTCTTGTGGTTCCAGAGCAGACAGAATATTCTCGAGCAGCTTGAGGATCTAGAACATGCCTAAAGCTACAACAAATAATCTGCCTCATCCAGAGTCTGCACATCTTATAAACCTGAAGGAGCCAGAGTTCCGTCTGGAGGCACAACAGACAGTATTCATAGTTTTCATGTGATGTCACAACCTTAAAGCCCCGCCCACCTGTAGGGCAAAACAAATAGTTTTTTTTTTTTTACCAGGATTGTTCTACAAAAAAAGGTGGATAGCTGTAATTGGACGCACTGATGATGGATGAACTACAGCATCCCGACAGAAGAAAGACAAAGTCCACGAGGAGACGTGTCTCTGTCTCTCGAGAGGAAATGAAAGAATAGTTCACACGTTGTTTGTGGCGAAACATTTCTTCAAAGATGAGCTCCAGTGTTTTCTCCAGTGGTCCAGTGGTTGCATTTTTAGTCGCGTCTTTTTAGCACTTTAACATTCTGACCAGACGGGCTGCATCCCAAACCACACACTTCTGTCTATCTCAGATGATTGTCTACTACATTTACACACAATTTCTTCATTTGGGAATGAAGTTAAAGTTAAAGGGAAGGTTCAGTTTCAGTCGGAAACATGGGTCCCTAGCTAGCGTTTGCTGATTTTCACTTCCATTTACTTTGACAGTGAAGAATTTCTCGTCCTTCATCTCACGAGCGGCAGCGTTATCAGCCCGTCCACGCCGAAAAACACACACAGCTCTCTGTCCTCCTGACGACAGTGGAAGGGGAGGGATTCTCCACAAAATAGAGGGAGACGTCCCACAAAGTGGAGCTCTAGCAGGGACTTTCTCTGTACTTAGAGACTGAAATACTGCAAGCGGTACCATGTCATTCTCCTATCTTTGTTTCTCGTCTGTTGGGAATGAGGGGAAAACGTACACACCCGCTGCTCTGAATGTAAAGTCTGGATGATTCGCGCACTTGTAGATCAGGAGCAACTTGAGCAGCCGCTCTTGTGAGTCGACAGCTCTCAGAGAATCTGCTGGGAATATAGAGCAACGGTTCAATGGATGCTAAGGGGAAACAGTTACTGTATATTTGTGTGTAAACCTTTACATTTACGTTTACGGCATTTAGCAGATGCTCTTATCCAGAGCGACTTCCAGTTCCTAATTACAGGGACAGCCCCCCTGGAGACACTCAGGGTTAAGGATCTTGCTCAGGGACCCAGTGGTGTTGGTGCCAGAGGTGGGATTCAAACCTGGGACCTCTTGAGCCATTGGTCCTTAGGCAAGTACCCACCACTAGACCACCACCACCTGAAGAGTAACATAATGGAAAACCGACTGTCAAGGGTTCATGAAGGAACCTTAAATTATAGGAACCTTAAAGAACCACCAGCAAGAGTTGGAGATGTGTCTTTTTTTTAGCATCAATTCCTGTTTCTGGAACAGTGAGAACATCTGCTCCTACAGATCTAGATTCTGATGCTGTCTGATGAGATCCAACTTTGGAATTTATTGCGAGATGAAAAAACTGTAAAAGTTGTAAAAGCAAAAACAACAATAAATGTCTGATAATCTGCACAGGAAGGTTTTACTATATTATATGTTCTTGAAAAAGGATTTCAGGAACAACTCATTTTTAAATTACAGTCAAGTTTCTTAAGATTTGAGCCGTTTTGGATCAAATTAATTTTATAAAACACGTTTTAAAAACGGCATCTTCATTTTCTCTAATTGGATTTTAATCCGATTTAAAATCAAATTAGTTTTTTTTTTGGAGGTAAATTTATTAGAATTTATTTATTAGAGTTCAAAGTTCAGTTTGGAAAATAAGGGAGATTTATTTAGCAGGATCTTTGTTCTGGAAACGGTACTTTTGGCACTTTTGTCATTTTATGTGTTTTTATGTGTATTTTTTTATTTTACACATTTTTAGCACCAGAGTTAATTTAGATGATGTGACAACATTTATTCCAAGCATATGACATCTTGCACAGAAGCAAACTAACATTACACACACACACACACACACACACACCCTCATATGCCTACTTTAAGAAGCTCCTTTCATCTCCAGACCACAAGGAGTTGTGCTATTTTTACTCACACTTTCTTTCTCACACCTCTCTCCCACCTGCACTTCTGACATGACACACACACACACACACGCACATACGCACACACACAGGTACACTTCTCCACGTCAGACACACTAACTCTCCTGTGTCAGCATGCAGGCCCTGATGAGTCTACCTTTTTGTGCACACACACACACACACACACACACGCACATACACAATCTTTCCACCCTTAGCCAATCACAGGTACGAGGGTATTCATCCGTGTTCAGACAAAGTGAGGAGCATCTGTTAACCACTAATCAGGATTTTTTTTAACCTTTTGAAAATTCTGTTTTTAACCACAGAGAACAATGTAGTGGAAGCACAAACTTTCTCTCTCTCTCTCTATCTCTCTATCTATCTCTCTATCTCTTTCTTCTGTTCGCTTTCTTCCATTTGCTTTCTCTCATCTCTCTCACTCCTCTTCCTCTCGCCTTCATCTCTTCTGCCCCCTCTTCTTTCTCTTCCCTGCTCTCGTCTCTCGGTCTGTTTTTGTTCTCTTCCCTCTCTCTCTTTCTCTCACCTCTCTCAATTATTCCTCTTCTTTTTCTCAGTCTTACTCTCTTTTTATTTCTCCACCTTTATTCCCCTCTCTCTTGTTTTCTCTGCCACCCCTCCTTCTTTCTCTTTCCAGCCCTGTCTCTCTTTCCAGCTTTCGTCCTCTCTCACCTGTGCTTTCACCTTCATCTTATTTTGTTTCTGTCCTTCATTCCTCCATTTCTTTCTTTATCGTAACCTCGTTCACCCTCTCTTTATTTCTCTCCATTTTTTAAATGTCTCTCTCTCTGTTGTTCTCTCTCTCTGTCTCTCACTCTCTCTCCCCATCAGTTTCTCCCCTCTGTCAGTCTTTTCTTTCTGTCTCTCACCCTTCTCTCTCCCTCTATTTCTCTCTCTCTACCTTTCTCTTTCTGTTTATCCCCTATCTCTGTACCTCCTACTCTTAGTCTTCTTCTTCTGTTAATTGTTCCTTTTTTCTCTCTTCTTTCTGTCTCACCTCTCTCTCAGTTATGCCCTCAGATCTATTTCTCTTTTTTGATCTCCTCCCTCCCCTCCTTCTCTCATTGTTCTCCCTTCTGTCTGCTTTGTCCTTCTTTCTGTCTCTCATCCCTCTCTTTCCCTCTCAATTTTTCCTCTTTCTTTTTCTCTTTCTCCTTCTTTATCGCTCCACATTTCTTTCGTTTACACCCCCCCCCTCCTCTGTTTCTGCACGCGCTCCCTGGTGTCCTTATCGGTACGTTGGAGCTGATTGTTGGCTTGTCCCTCACTTTGATTGGCAGTTCAGGCTTTGCGCTGGAATGGCTGATTTTGTCAGTGTTTGTCTGTGAGGCCTTATCTCCAAACCTTATATTAACTGCCTCGACAACGCCAACAGTCTCTCTCCATCTCCCTCGCTTCTCTCCCACTCTCTCTCTCACTCTCATTCTCTCTCTCTGTCTCTCTCTCTCTCTCTCTCTCTCTTTCTCTCTCTCTCTCTCTCTCTCTCTCTCACTCTCTGTATGTTTGTTGTCTTAAAGGAATAGTCCATGGGTAATTAAAATGGACACAGCCTCCCCCTCAACTCAAACGCATTCGATTAGCCAATACATGTTTCCTGCATAATGTCTGCATCTTTAGTTTTAGAAGTGAAGCTAAGAGGCTGATTTAGCTTCACATGGATAGCTTACAATAGGTCTTAATCATCACAAACTTGCCTTAAACCCTTTGTCTCTCACAGCATGTCTCTCATGCATTTTTTTTCTTTTTTTTTGAGGTGCCTCAAAAAAAAAGACAGCATTGGTTTGGACATGTCCAGAGGAGAGATGAAGAGTATATTGAGAGAAGGATGTTGAGGCTGGAGCTGCCAAGAAAGAAAAGAAGAGGAAGGACAAATAGGAGGTTTATGGATGTCACGGTGGCGGGGTGCGGGAAGGACGTCTGTGCAGAGCCAGTGATCCAAGACATAACTTTATTTCCAAAAATTCACCAAAACCAGATACAAGACCAAATCCGAACCGAAGGCTTTGCCTATTGAATGAACTACGCCCTGTTCTGACTCATTGGGGCTTAAGTAGTCAATCTCAATGAAGCACACCTGTGCCTTCATGAGCTCAGGTGTGCTCAGTCAGAACAGAGCGCCCTCTATCGTGACCACACAAAACCCAAAACCTAGACAGGCTGTGATAGTACCCCCCCCCAAAAAGTGCAACTCCCGGGGCGCCAAAACCTCAGGATGCCCCGTGCTGAGCCTCTGGGGGGAAGCCAAAGAACAAAAACCTACAGTAAACAGAAACATAAACAGCCCCCTTAAGGGGCACATGGTCTGGTCTATACAATCAAACTAACAAGCGGGGGGGTACCCGGACCAGCCACAGCCACGTCCATGGCTGCTGGCAGTGGTGAAGGGTACCCCAGAGCTTCAGTCCAAATTCGTTGGTGCATGTCCTTTTCATATCCTAGGTAACCAACCCGTTTTTCCTCAAGTTCCTATCTGACCTTAGCCAAGTCCTCCTTGAGTGCTGGTTAAATACTCCTGAACCCGGTTTCTGCTCACTGCAGCCTTTAATTCTGTCTCTTCTGGACTAATTCTGGACTTCTGGCAAGAGTCATCAAAGTTGCACCTGAAGCTTTTTACAAATTTGTCCTGATTCTACATCATCGAGACTTGCCGGTGGGCCCATGTAGCATCCCTTAACTCTGCATTCACATCAAGAGCCTGGTTCCGTGCACAAATTTCCTGATCCTTAGCGGTGAGCTCAGCCTCCATTTCTTGGAGCTGCTTAACAAGAAAACCTTTGGCCTGTCCTTCCTCGCCCAGAACAGACAGCCACCCATTCTCAGATTTCTGAAGCATCCATTCCCATCCTTGAGCTTTCAACATCGGTTCACTGATTATTCCATCACTCTCACTAACTTGGAGCTAGTGGTACTGGGTTTGGGGGTCGACTCCTTGATGCCGCTTTCCATACTGCGAAGGGCCTTCTTGGTCGACCTCCCACGTTGCACGGCGTAGGGGGCAATTTCTGACGACTTCCTGCCCTCCGTGTCATGGGCGGCCTTCTTAACCAACTTCCCACTTTCCCTGTTGCGGGCGGCCTTCTTTGCCGTCTTCCCGTGTTGAATGACGCAGGGGGCATTTTCTGCCAACATCCTGCATTGTTGTTGGTGAGGAGTTGGGATCGGTGTGGAAGGGGGCGCGAGCGAAGCCTCCTCTTCCAGTAGCTCGTTGGTCTCCAGAGAGCGAGCAGGCTTAGGTAATCAGCCCCAATGAAGCACACCTGTGCCTTCATGAGCTCAGGTGTGCTCAGTCAGAACAGAGCGACCTCTATCGTGACCACACAAAACTAGACAGACTGTGACAATGGATGTGGTGAGGGAGGAAATGCAGGTAGGTGTGAAAGAGGAAGATGCAGAGGACAGGAAAAAATGGAGGCAGATTATCTGCTGGATACCAGAGCAGCCGGAAGGAGATGATGTCGACTTGAATTTGCAAAAGAATTGCACGTCATGCTTTGTCAGAAAGCACATTTGAAAGCTTTTTAGAGTTTCGTTTTGAGGCAAACGTGACAGTTTAGGTCTGTATTTAGCTTCATGCTAATTGAGGAGGTAGCATACATTGCTAAGCCAAAACTCCAGGTCAAACTTGATGATTTAAGCTGATGAAATGCTTTTTCTGCAACATCCCAGGAAAAACAAACTGTCAAACTATAAAATGTACAGTTACCAGAATTATTAATCGAAGTCCTTCATGGTTCTGCTGTAAAGGTTGCAGTTTGCACATGGACATTTGAGCAAAAAGTCAAAAAAAAAAATACTTAAGTTCATTGTCTACTAGTATTTAAATTTTTGCATATTTCCTGTCTTTGTCTTATACTGGGAAAAAGTCCACCCTTCATTTCTTCTATTTTTATGCAAATACACATGTAATTCCACTCTGAAACTCAAAGAGAGTTTAATTCTATCCAGAAGTCAGTAATCAGTACAACCACCATTTTTCTTTAGCACAGCCTCCCGCACTGCTTCTGAAACTGCTCTGGTACAAAGACTTTTCTGAAAATGAGAAACAAAAATATTTTTCTTCATGGAACCCTGGGGAACTGTTCCTCTAAAACACATTTGAAAAACAGAGGCAATATTTCTTTAGAGAGTCAGCTTGGCAACAAAAGCTTGTTCTGAAGGTCTCCAAGGTCTCCTACTCCAGATGGTGTTGGTACCAAATGTTGACCTTAAGCCGGGTTAGAATTCTACTCTCCTGCTATAAGTTGGATTTGCGAGTATGTCTCTCTCTTTACCCCATGTTGTTAGCAAAATGTAAAGAAATAAGATGTGGTTCTAGACTTTTGCACAGTACTGTATATAATATAACTGACATCTTTTTCATTAGTCATGTTATTACAGTGTGTTAGATTTGTTTTTCAAATATCCCTCCAATGTCGAAAATCCAGACCAGCGTTAGGGTTTCTGTTTTCTCCTCTTAAGGTCACTTCACGCCTCCTAAATTCCAATATGGCTCTCATATCAGTTACCTTCTATGTCAGTGTCAATGAGATGGTGGGCCCACACTTTATTGAGCTTGAATAATTACGTTCAATTAACCCCTCAGTCACTCTCTTTCCTCCTTTTTATCCCTTTTGCCCTCTCTCCCTCCCTCCCATCACTGGAGCCCATGGGCACTAATTGACATTAATGGCACGATCCACTAAGACCTCAGGCTTTAGGTAAATTGGCCAAATTGAACCATCCAGTTTTTACACAGCACAGCTGGACCAACGGAACATTTCAGTTGCCGTCTATTTAGTTAATTGCTCAATGTTTTGGTGTCAGCTGCTACATCTGCCTAACCAAGACCTTGTAAATTTATTTCTTTTTAGTTTTCTTTTTGATCGTAGCTGATTTCCACATTCATAACAAATGGAACAAGAGCGTATGGATAAAATCGTGTTGCAGTTAAGAGAAGGTGATACAGCAGCAGTCCTCAAGGTCATTGGTAGAGTTTGATGACCTTCCTGCTCCAGCACCTGCTTCAACTTGCCTGTGGATTGGCAGGTTTGGAGAAAGAGAGGGACCATCCAGCCCTCCTGGAAGGATTTTAACACGCCTTGTGGCAGCTTTAGCTTCAACTTGCATGGAAATCAAGCAGTTTATTTTAGATGGTCCGTAGGCAGAAATCCTGTAGGGGGGGTTTTGAGGGACACCACTCCGGTCCTGAAGAATGTCTTCTACGAGATATCACGTTTTGTAAAAACTAAGCAATTTAAAATATCAATATAGATGACCTAAACATCTCAGCTTCCTAGTGGTTTGGTCCACTGTGTAGTGTCCCTTATCTCCCACTACTGTTCTCTCAGCAAAGACAAAGTGGAGATGCATCATGTATAGTTCTCCCCATAGTATTAGAATGGCAAGATCAGTTTCTCTTCCTTGTGCACTGAAGACATTTGGGTTGGAGTTCAAATGAGGAAAATGAGACCAGACGTTCATTTGCACACTTCATTTTCTGGTGTACAGAGGTTTAGTTACATTGAACAGAGCACCTTTTGTGTCTGACCATCCAGTTTTACAAGCAAGCATGAGAGGATGTCAGGTGCTTCCTTTTAGAAAAATTATTTAAATTAAATTTAGCTCAAAATGTGACACTTTGGAATTCACAGGGTAAATACGGCATTTGCTGTTAACGAGGGTGTAGACATATTTCACAAGAGGACGACAACAGTCCACTTTTGGAATTGCACTTGAAAATGACACCCTCAACAGTAAAAAGGTAACTTTAAGTTAGCCATCTTATTGAATGGAACCGGTTTTCTATCTTTCAATAACTCCTATTTGAGTGCTGAGGCTCCATCTTGTAGGGAAACTAAAATATTGCCCAAACCAGCTGGCCTACAGAATCTTCTTCTTTTTCTTTTGGCTGCTCCCATTTAGGGGTCGCCACAGCGGATCAGCTGTCTGCATTTCTTCTGGTCCTCTGCGTCTTCCTGCTTCAAACCAACCTCCTGCATGTCCTATGGAATGATATTTAGAAACAACATGAAAGTGAAAGTGACTGGTTGCCTTTGTGAGCCTACAGCACATAGTGAAACACAACAAAATGCATCCTCTGTGTAGAATGGGGCGGCCATATCCAGCACTCGAGGAGCAGTGGCGGGGACGGTACCTTGCTAAAGGGAACCTCAGGGCAACCTACTGGTCCAGGTTTCAAACCTACAACCTTTTGATCCTGGGGCCTAGTCCGTACAAGATCGCTTTTCTATTTATTCATAGCACATGAGCAAACACAGCACAATCAAAAATTATTCATCACATATCTTTTCCTGTCTGTAATAAAAGTGCAATTTGTTTGTACTTTTTAGCAGTGTGACCAAAATGATTTCCTTCTTTGAGCGCCCTGCGATGGACTCGCCACCTATCCAGGGTGTTTCTCTCTCCCAGTGGTGGGACAGATTCCAGCACCCACCCTCCAGCAGTTAAAAATGATTGGATGAACACCTTCATTTAAAGAAAACCTCATGGGACGCTTGATCAGGAAACTCTCAGCACCAAAACAAAAAAACCCTTTTCGAGGCCTCATTTGCAGCCTTTTGTGTAAATATTGAACTGTGCAGCATGTATAAGTGTGTTGTAGCAGTGAAGGCCTTTGTTTTGCCGTGTTGACCATGTGGAAAGTGGTAAGCAGAGCACAAAGCTGCCGCGCAGTTCTTTATTGACACGTTTCATGCTTCAAGGACATAGAAAAAAGACGTTGTTAGTATGTTTCTATGTGGCCTTTAGAATGAAGCTTATATTTCTTATTGACATTCAAGGAACACCTGATTTCCATCGTTAATTACTTTGCGTTCTTTTTTTTACGAGTTGTGTTTACAGGTTTTTTTATTAGAGACCGTGATGGTATTGTAGCTTCAGCATTTGCAATTTCAGAGCACTGCTTGCTTTTGACCATTTTATTTCGTCATGTACAGAAATTGACTTTTTGTGATAATTTTTTTTTTTTCGTATCGGAAATTGCATGTTTATAATTACGGATCTCCCCACAGAGCTTTCTAGATTACATTACACTAAAACTTTCACACTTTTTTAACATTATTTAATTTAAATTATGGACCAAGTTGCAATGTGCAGTGTAGAAAAGAGTGAAAAAAGGCTTTTATGTACCTTTTGTTTTAAAGGTTTTAAGTTTTTTTTAACTGTAACTTAATTGTTTTTCAGTGTCAGCTATTGGAGCTGCGCCTTGTGTAAGGCTTTTGTTTTTTTCCCTTTTTTTAAATTATTTGCACAAATTATTAATACATCCAGTGAAAATGGACGGATGGTTCAAAATTAAAAATAGAAAAGACTAAAAATAGAAAAGACTTCTCCTAAACTTGCCATATGGGACATATTGTGTTATTTTTTAATTAAAATCTGAGTAGATACATCTTAGACTAAGGCAGATGTGATCCGATTAGTCTTTGTGTGTGTGTGTGGGGGGGGGGTTACCCTCTACTTACTGTGACCTCTCTAGATGTAGTGTGTGTGTGGAAGAGTTGATGACGTGATTAGGGCTGTAACTGCAAAGCCAGCGTTCGGACCTCATGTCATGTCAGACCTTGGCCCTCGGCTTGTCTTATAAAGGGCCGGCGGTGCGGCCCGGAACTTCCTGCGGCAGCTCGTCCTGCGTGTGTGAAGACATCTGGTCACGTGCGAGCGGTTGATATGGGAAGATGAAGGAACGGAGGGTTTGCCCATTAAAAGTGCATTAAGGCCGAGCAGGGATGTGCAGAAATGAGTCAATGAGCTGATTTAGCTCTTCCTTCAGAAGTGATGTTTATCATTATATATATATATATATATATATATATATATATATATATTTTTTTTTTTTTTTTTAAGGTTGTTTTTTTATTAGATAAGGAGGGTCATTATTGTTAGTTATTATTGTTAAAGGTCTGTTTTATTGATGAGATAAAATTATTGTCATTGGCTCAGCTGTTATACATGTAACATTACAATTATAATGATCATCATTTGCATAATTATCTTCATTATTGTTTTATTTCTACTAGTAGAAATAAAAGTATTGTCCATCCATCATCTGAGCTGCTTATCCAAACCATGCTTTAGGATTTATTATTATTATTGTTGTTGTTGTTGTAGTTATTATTAGCATTATTATTATTACTCTTATCTATAATATGATGATGTTTGATACTCTTTCTTTTAGTAGCAATTATAATATCCATCATCATCATCCTTGGCATTTCTATAATAATAATAATTGTTGTTATTGTTATTATTATTATTATTATTATTATTATTATTATAACAACAACAGCAGCAACAACAACAATAATAATAAGTAATAATATCATCATCATCATCATCATAACCATGTTTTTCAATGTATTATTATTGTTGTTTTTTGATATTTCTATTATTATAGTAGCATTACAGTAGGTAATGTGATATCGGTCATTATTTTTGCATTGCAAGTATTGCTATTTGTGTATATATATATATATATATATATATATGTGTACATATATATGTATGTATATGTGTGTGTATATATATATATATATATATATATATATATATATATAATGTATTTTATATATATATATATATATACATATATATACATATATAAATATAAAATGTATTATATATATATATATATATATATATATATATATATATATATATATATATTAGAATATAGTGTTCCTGATTATAGTTTTACTCTCAGTGTTATTTTTGTATGTCCCTTTGGTTTGGAGGAGTGTGGCGGTGTCCACCTCTCGTGTGTCCTCACTGAGTGTGAGAGTGTGTATTGTTGGGGCGAGGGGTTGTAGTGAAGATGCCGCCACAGGAATTCAATCCACTGTCAATTAAAGTAAATTTCTGAAGCTGTTTGCGGAGCGCGTACTAAAAGCGCCCCTTATTGTCTCAGTTCAGGAATTCGTCCAGAACATACTGTTACGGTTAGATTTTCATTTTCCTGTGTAGTGTATGGCATGTACTTTCGTTAATCCAATGTCAATACCGTTTTAATTGCGTTCAATTAAGGCTGCTTAATAAAGCGTCTAAAGCCGGAGACATAAGCTTTAGCTTTCACTCAGACCCTCCCCAATTTATAGCCCACCTATCCACGTCAATGATGCAAAATCAGAGAATTATACCCCCTTCTCTCTCTCTCTGCAATCTTTGTTTCTTTTACACTATATCTCTACTGCTCTCTCTCCTCTCTCTCTCTCTCTCTCTCTCTCTCTCTCTCTCTCTCTCTCTCTCTCTCTCTGGCATGTTTTGAAATTTCCTTTCCTTCTGTCCATGTGTGTGTGTGCGTGTGTGTGTGTGTGTGTGTGTGTGTATGCGCATATGTGGTTAAGGCTTCTTGCCACATTCTTGTAGGCCATTGTTTTCACCACATGAGTGCGGCTACTTGGCTGGAGCTGGACCAGCAGCACTTCACCTGTGTCTGTGTGTGTTTGTGTGTGCGTGTGCGTGTGCATGTGCATGTGCGTGTGTGTGTGTGTGTCACTGGAGATATGCTAACATGGCCACACCATTGTTTTGCTGAAGCAGGATGAATAGAGCTCCTGTCTGAACATGAAGAGACAAGCCAATGGACACACACAGCCTGACTCCCCAACACACACACACACACACACACATAGACACCCCTAAATGAGAGTGTTCCACATACACACATTCATGCTTGTGTACAGGGGTTTGTTTTTGTGGAGAAAATGTTATCCCATAATCATCATAATATTCAGTGGCAGCCTGTGTACCTTTCATTCCAGTCTGCTCTTCCATCCGGCCTGTACTTCCGTTATTTCTGCCCGTACTTCCGTCATTTCTGCCTGCGCTTCAGTCGTTTCTGCCCGCGCTTCCGTCATTTCTGCCCGTGCTTCCGTCATTTCTGCCCGTACTTCCGTCATTTCTGCCCGCGCTTCCGTCATTTCTGCCTGCGCTTCAGTCGTTTCTGCCCGCGCTTCCGTCATTTCTGCCTGCGCTTCAGGCGTTTCTGCCCGCGCTTCAGTCGTTTCTGCCCGCGCTTCAGTCGTTTCTGCCCACGCTTCCGTCATTTCTGCCCGCGCTTCCATCATTTCTGCCTGCGCTTCCATCTTTTCTGACCCGCGCTTCCATCATTTCTGCCTGCGCTTCCGTAATTTCTGCCTGCGCTTCCATCCGGCCTGCGCTTCCATCATTTCTGCCTGCGCTTCCATGCAGCCTGTGCTTCTGTCCTTTCTGCCTGTGCTTTCATCCTTTCTGCCTGCACTTCAGTCATTTCTGCCTGCACTTCCATCTTTTCTGCCTGCGCTTCCGTAATTTCTGCCTGCACTTCCATCATTTCTGCCTGCGCTTCAATCCTCTCTGCCTGCGCTTCCGTCATTTCTGCCTGCGCTTCTGTCATTTCTGCCTGCGCTTCCGTCATTTCTGCCTGCACTTCTGTCATTTCTGCCTGCACTTCCATCCGGTCTGCGTTTCCATCATTTCTGCCTGCACTTCCATCCGGTCTGCGTTTCCATCCGGTCTGCGCTTCCGTCATTTCTGCCTGCCCTTCCATCATTTCTGCCTGCACTTCCATCCGGTCTGCGTTTCCATCCGGTCTGTGCTTCCGTCATTTCTGCCTGCCCTTCCATCATGTCTGCCTGCGCTTCCGTCATTTCTGCCTGCGCTTCCGTCATTTCTGCCTGCACTTCCATCCGGTCTGCACTTCCATCATTTCTGCCTGCACTTCTGTCATTTCTGCCTGCGCTTCCGTCATTTCTGCCTGCACTTCCATCCGGTCTGCGTTTCCATCATTTCTGCCTGCACTTCCATCCGGGCTGCGTTTCCATCCGGTCTGCGCTTCCGTCATTTCTGCCTGCGCTTCCATCCGGTCTGCACTTCCATCATTTCTGCCTGCGCTTCCGTCATTTCTGCCTGCGCTTCCATCATTTCTGCCTGCACTTCTGTCATTTCTGCCTGCGCTTCTGTCATTTCTGCATGCGCTTCTGTCATTTCTGCCTGCGCTTCCGTCATTTCTGCCTGAGCTTCCGTCATGTCTGCCTGCCTTCCGTCCATTTCTGCACCTGCGCTTCAAATCATTTCTGCCTGCTTCCGTCATTTCTGCCTGCGCCTGTCATTTCTGCCTGCTTCGTCATTTCTGCCTGCACTTCCGTCATGTCTGCCTGCGCTTCCGTCATTTCTGCCTGCGCTTCCGTCATTTCTGCCTGCGCTTCCGTCATTTCTGCCTGCACTTCTGTCATTTCTGCCTGCGCTTCAACTGGCCTGTGCTTCCGCCATTTCTGCCTGCGCTACCGTCATTTCTGCCTGCGCTTCTGTCATTTCTGCCTGCGCTTCCCTTTTTCCAGCTTGCACATATGTGTGTGTATCACTGGACTAATGCTAACATGGCCACTCCATTGTTTTGCTGAAGCGGGATGAATAGAGCTACTGTCTGAACGTGAAGAGGCAAGCCAATGGACACACAAACAGGCTGACTCCGACAGACTCAAGACATCCCTGCCTCCGCTTCCGTCATTCTGGCCTGTGTTTCCGTCATTCTGGCCTGTGCTTTTGTCATTCCTGCCTGTGTTTCTGTCATTCTGGCCTGAGCTTAACTGTAATATTATTATAATAATTTTAGAATAACAGTAAGAAGCAAATTCTCTCTCTGGTTCTATTTTTGTCTTTTTCCTTTTCAGCTTCCTTTCTTTTGTCCCCCTCTGTTTTTCCCTCCCCAACCCAACATTGTTTCCTTTCTCTCTCACTTTCCCTCTCTCACACTCTCTCTCTCTTTCTCTCCCCCCCCCTCCTTCTCTATCCTCTTTGGTTTGGTGCTGATTGACACTTACAAATTATCCAGCAGTGAAGGCATTGTGTGTGACCCTCCTCAATCCCTCCTTCCTTCCTTCCCCCTCCCTCCGTCCCTCCCTCTCTCTCTCTCTGTCCCCCCCCCATCTCCAGTGGGGCTGCCGTTTTGTCATCTAATTACTGTGAATCCCGCTCTCGTTCCCCACTGCTGCATTTTTAATGGGACAGCCTGCTCACTCGCTCGCTTGTCCACTCCCCAAACTCCTCTCCTCCTCCTCCCTTTCATTTGATCCCTTGCTCTCACTCTCTCTCTCTCTCTCTCTCTTTCTCTTGCTTCCCTTCATCAGTCTGTTTACCTGCCTGTCTCCCATCGGTCCCAGCCTGAGCACGGCTGCTGATGTGTCACGCTGCAGATCACTCGAATCTCCTCGCATCTAGCCTCACGCTGTCTCCTATCTCACCACACACACACACACACACACACGCACACACACACACACACACACACAAAGCCAGGACATCCCAATACGACTTTGACTTCTAACAGCCTACATTGCTTTGTCATTCCTGATGAATGCTGAACTGATCATCTGACCCCTTTTCTTTGATCCCAACCACTTTTGGATCCCCTAAGTACACTTGTCCCTAAATCACCTCAACGTGTCCTCGACAGGGACAACCATCTCTAAACCAACCACATTATTGCCAGAGCCAGAAATTTCCTAATAATTACAATATAAAGTCAAGTGAAAGTGACTATTCTTGTTATTGAGAGTACACAGCACAGCACACAGTGAACCACAACAAAAATACACCTTTCCAATTAACCCACACACTCACACCATCCAGCAGGGGTAGCTATTGAAAGCACCCAGGGAGCAGTGACAGGGATGGTACCTTGCTCGAGGTTACCTCAGGGCAACCTACTGATCAGGGATTCAAACCCATGATCTTCTGATCCTGGGGCCAACTCCCTAACCACTAGACCACTTCTGGCACAATTTGAGTAAAGTCTTGAGGTATGTGTGCTTTAAGTACTTACTTTTTTGATGATTTTCATATTTAAACCCAACCATCTGTCCTTTCTCCTCCTTCCATTTTCAGAACAGACTCCTTTACTTTAGTCTGAATACACAGGAATCTTCCAGGACTATTATTTCCCATCGCTTTCCCAACAAACAAGAACTATTTCAGACTAAATGGACACAAACACACAGAAAAGACATTCCTCTGTGTGTCCACCAATGCAGGACAGACAGAAGGAGACATAAGAGAGAAGACAGGGAGAGTGGGTGGTGGAGAAAAGGTGTGTTTTGAGTGTGATGTCTGTGACGGTTCGAGGCTTTAAAAGTCTGTAATCGTCTTACAGTCACTTTTAGAAACTGGCTCTACGGACCGTGATGCTGATTTGTGCAGTTGTGAGTGAACGGCTAGACTTCCTCTGGACTGAAACTACATATATTTATAAAACTAACGTCTAAATGCAAGCTTTTCTGCAAACGCTTCACTTGAAATAGCAAGAGGTTTTATCTCTTCAGTCAATGCTAATTTGCTAATTCTGCTAACAGTAAACAGCAGAATTCCCCCCCTCCCTCTCTCTCTCTCTTTCTCTCTCTCTCTCTCTCTCTCTCTCGCTCTCTCTCTTCTTACTTCGCTGTTTATCCCTCCCTCTACTCCTCCTCTCAGAACATTAACTGAACGGATAGAGGGAGGATAAGGGGGGGGGAATGAGCCGCAATCAGAGTTCCCATAATCCCCTGCGGCGCATGATGGGGCGGCCGGTAGGAAGTCCCTCACCGCATCTGCTGCTGCACATAGCTAGAAATCATCAGACCTTATCAGCCGGAGGAGAGAGAGAGAGAGAGAGGGGAGGAAGGGGAACAGGTGAGATAGAGGGGGGAGGAGGGAGAGAGAGAAAGATGGGATAGTGGGGAGAGAGGGAGCGAGAGGTAAATAGGAAAAGGGAAAGGAAGAAAGAGGGAGAGAAAATAGAATGATAGGAAAGGACCGAGCAGAGGGGTGATGGGGAGAAAAGAAAGAAAGGAGGAGAGCTGAGAAGGAATTTGAGAAATTAAGATGGGAGGAGAGGGATAGTGAGGGATGCAGTTAAAATAGGAGGGAAGAGGGAGAAGAGAAAAATAGATTGGATGGGTAAGACAGAAAAAAGGGGAAGAAGGGCTGAGAAAAGTGATCGAGCGAGACGGAAAAAGGAAGAATAATTTGGGGAGTGAGAGAAAGCGAGATGGAAAGGGGCAGAGAGAGAAAAGCAGGGAAAGGGGGATGAGCTGAGGCAGAGGGAGGCAAAGGGAAGAAGAGATAGAAGGGCTGAGACACAGAGAGAGAGAGAGAGAGAGAGAGAGAGAGAGAGAGAGAGAGAGAGAGAGAGGAATGGTTGGAAATTGTGTGATAAATTCAGGGGCACGCACAAGCCACTTGCGCGACTGGACCCGTATATTTTATTCAGCTCGTTTTTATAAAGCGTTCAGTCCATTATCTGTGTGTGTGTGTGTGTGTGTGTTTATCAGCTCGGTGTGGCGGCCAATAGCATCATAACGCTTGGTTTGACCGTGCAGAGGCCCTCGCGACCAAAAATAAACAAGCCGGCGGTGGCGCGAGATTGAGTTCACGTTTAAAACGGGACACCCTGCCCCAGGACCTCCTGGGGGTGGAGGGTAGATGGGGAGGAGCACGGCCTGCGGGCTCGTTACCACGTCAGGAGGTGAGGAGAAATACTGCTCTCATAAATGACAGAACGACAGTGGGAGGGGGAGAGAGAGAGAAAGAGAAAGGGGAGAGGTAGGGAGGGACAGAGGAGAAACAAATGGACCAGGCTGAAGAGATAGAGCTCAATCAATCATCTTTAAACAAAAGCACCACTGCCCACGAGAGCATTTAAGGAGCGCTTATTTAATTAAAAGTCTCTTACGCTCCCTCTTTATGGGCCTCCGAACGCCAGTGTTAACCTTCTGGGCTGGGATGCGATTCCACGGTGGGGGTCCCATTAGTTGGCCAATCATGAAGCAGAAAGATACACCAGCAGATGTGTACAATTACGTGGCGGAATGGATTTTCATGTAAGCTGGGGCCCAAGGTTTCCTAGCAGATCATTGCCAAGGGCATCACACCGCCAAGGCTAGCTTCATAAAGTGCATCCTGGTTCTATCAGGCCTTCTTTCGTCGCTTTAAGGTCCAGTTCTGATGCGCACTGACAGAGTACTGGTGTCGGCATGGGCTACTACAGATGTTCTTCCACGGGGTCAGACGGACTAGCCTTCATGCACCAGTAATTCTTGTCCACTTCTTGACCCTGTCGCTGGTTGTCCAGAGAACCTTCCTTGGACCTGTCTTTCTTTGGTGGCTTGATGCAGTAATTGCAAGTAAGGGATGTGCAACCAAATGCTCATTTATTTCATTTCAGTTTCTGAAGTTTCTGTTCCAATATGTCTGCTCTCTTGAAAAACCGGATGGTCAGATACACAAGGTGTTGTGTTATATATAATTTAACACAACTAGATGCGAACAGCAGGAAATAAAAGCTGAAAATCTGGTCTCTCATCTCATAATCACTGACCTTCAACACCAATGCTTCCGATGCAAAACCAAATCACTGTTCCGTTGTTTCTGGAGGGGACTGTACTACTGATGGTTTAATCATGGGGCAATCAAGTAAATTCAATGTACCTGCTCCCTGGAAAGACCTGCTGTTCATTTGCAGGCATCTACTTTCTACCATAAGGCTGTAAAACATGGTGCATTCTGGGAGATACAGTTCATGCTGTTGAAGAGGTTACTGTGACAGATTTTTACAGTGATTAGTTCTAATTTTGCGAAGTGTATTAAGAAATGAATATTAATATTGCACAATATTGACTGGGTGGGGCATCCCAGCATTCCTTGCCTTTTTATTATTTTTTGTTAATCAGATTTTGTGTAGCAAGATCTTACATAATCTTAGCATTAGGACAGATTTTTAGATTTTTTGTCTGAACTTTAGTCTGAACACATGTGAGGGGAATCCTCCATCATTTTTTGTTTTCCATCACCTTTTCAAACACACAGAAAAGACGTCCCTCTGTGTGTCCATCAGTGCAGATGGACGGAGACGTAAGAGAGAAGACAAGGAGAGTGGACAGTAGAGAAAAAGGCGTGTATTGAGTGTGATGTCTGTGACAGAACTAGTAGAGACATGGATGAAAGTGAAGCACTGAAGCATGTTCATTATTTTCAGCAGATTGTTTTTATTAGAGTTGAAGTTCGAGGATTTAATAGTCGTTGAATTCTAT
This sequence comes from Hepsetus odoe, assembly GCA_017165825.1. Lineage (NCBI taxonomy): Eukaryota > Metazoa > Chordata > Actinopteri > Characiformes > Hepsetidae > Hepsetus > Hepsetus odoe. The sequence goes on from CM029381.1 coordinate 1,148,000, forward strand.
TAATATGGAGTGAGATTCAGTTCACTTTCAGCACCAACAGACGCTACAAACATCCTTCAGAGGAGACACGTCTCACTATACTCTCAATACATTCTTGCATTTTTTTCTGTACTATTCTTCTTGTTTAAGCTGCTCTCGTTTAGGGGTCGCCACATCGGATTATCCGTCTCCATTTCTTCCTGTTCTTTGCATCTTCCTCTTTCACACCTGCATGTCCTCTCTCACCACTTCCATAAACCTCTTCTTTGTCCTTCCTCTTCTCCTCTGTCCTGGCAGCTCCATCCTCAACATCCTTCTCCCGAAAGACTCCTCGTCTCTGGACCTAACTTTGTCGCTAAAAGTGTTCTACTGTATCCCATATATGAACAGGACGCCTCCGCTGACTGCGCATCAGCCTCACTGATTCAAAACAATTAACGGATTAGCAGCCCATCTGACCTCAGATCAGCTTTTAAGGTTTATTAACACCAAATCCACTGGAGGCCTCTGCCTGGTAGGGTGACTTTGCCACACAACATATGTTTGCACCTTGTGTACCACCCCCACCCCCCCTCAAACACACACACACACACACACATTCATCACCACGCAAGCCCCTGAGTGTAGTCACAGCTTTCCTCCTTTGTGCACAGCTCTATAGGGATGGCAGGCCGCAGACTGCGCCATGCTCTTTAATACACTATCACAGTATTGGCCTTGTAGAAAATGTCCCCTCAATGTCATACACACCTAAGATGACTGACCTACCATACCTACCATACCATACTGACCTAAGATGTCGAACACCGAATTACCAGCCACTGACGAATGGAGGTTAGAGAAGTTAGAGATGTTCCCCTAAGAGATATGGCGTTAATGTGATGTTAACTATGACGGTGTAATACTGCATTTGGAAACTGATTAAGTGGGGGAAAAACACACCATCAACAGCAACAATTAAAAAAAAGAAGAAAATACGTTCACATTGCTTTGCGGAAGTTTTATACTCCCAAGACGGTACGTTTCTACATGACCAATTTCCTCTCTTTCAGTCTTCCCTTATGCCTTTGAGTTTGGGAGTGATTCCATTGAAATGATCTGATTTGCTAAGACTAGTCCTCCTGCAAGCAATGATTGCATACCTAAAATAAATATTGGGTATATAAAGAATGTGAAAAGTGAAAGTGACAACCCTTGTCATTGCGAGGTCACAGCACAGCACACAGTGAACCACAACAAAATTGGACCTCTGCTTTTAACCCATGCACACAAACACCGTGCAGCAGTGGGCAGCTATTGAAAGCGCCCGGGGAGCAGTGACGGGGATGGTACCTTGCTCAGGGGTACCTCAGGGCAACCTACTTGTGAGGGAATCAAACCCACAATTTTCCGATGCGGGGCAACTCCCTAACCACTAGGCCACCACTGCCCAAGAAATAACAACTATTATTGTTGCTGTGTATTAGCCTCTTGTAGAAGCCCACCTGATCCCCATGTTTTATGCTTATGCTTATTTATTGAAAAGAAAGGAGGTTTCAAGGGGGTGCTCAATAACGGGTGAATGCTTTCACACCCTCGACCCCCAGCTGTTTCTTCATCCCGAGTTCCTGAAGCCATCCATCCCTTCTTCAGGTGTTGCTGCTCTCAACCAAGTCTGCTTTCCTTCCTGGTCCTACATAACAGGGTCACTGGTCCAGCTTGTCCTACAAGCCCAGTTTTTTGCATTAGCTCCCCTCCTTGGCAGTGTGTGTGTGTTCACTCTTGCACGTGTGTAGGCCATTAACGCTCAGCAGCAATGCAGACAAGCAGATCTGTAAATTATACAATAAACAAGAGAGGTGGAGGGGAAAAAAAGGAAAAGTGGGACCTCCGAGGGGCTCGAATCGACAGCCAGGCATGGAAGTGGTAAATCTAACACGTTTTTTTTTTACTTTTTTTTTTTCCCGAAGCCTAAAAATGAACAGCTGCGACATCAGTGGAAGAGCGCGGTAATTGAGCGAGGCTCCTCGACGTGTTCGCACCTCGCGCCGGGCTGTTAGGCTAACGCGCATGAATCATATCTAGCAGTGTTCAGGCCGCCTGGCTTCTCTCGCGCGCTGTCTTGCTAATGCATTCGCTATTTTTCCTCTCGCTGGGCCACAACACACCCACACTCTCACTTCTAAGGCTTATGACTTACTGCATAACAAACACATGCCTGTTGACCAGGACGTCATCACAAAACTGCCCCCTGGCCACACCTTCCCTCATACTTCCACCTGGACATGAAACTGTTGTCCGTCTTTCAGTGGATGCATGCATGGACTGAACCACTGTGCAATGGAAGAAAGTGCTGGACCACATTTATTTCATGCGGTTGGCTGGGCGTGTGAAGTGAAAGTGACTATTTGACACTTTCTGTGAATACATAGTAAAGCACAATCTGCATTTAATCACAATCTGCATTTAATATGCATTTAATCAATACACAATGTGCAACAGTTCCAGTGCCCAGGGAGCAGCAGTGGGGACAACACCTTGCTAAAAGGAAGCGCAGAGCAACCTACTGGTCCAGGATTCAAATGCTCAAGCTTCGGGGCAGTGGTGGTGGGGTTAGGGAAGCCACCGGATTGGAAAGTCATGCTTTTGAATCCCAGGCCAGTAGGTCACCCTGAGGTACCCTTGAGCAAGGTACCGTCCACATCACTGCTCCCCGAGTGCTTTAAACAGCTGCTGCACAGTGTGTATGGATGAAAAGCAGAGGCTGAATTTCACTGTGGCTCATTGTGTGCTGTGATGTGCTTCACAATGCCAAGAATAGTCACTTTTGCTTTCACTTTTGGATCTTAGAGCCTTGTCCCTAATCACTTGGCCAGGTCTGGATGGCCCTACAGTGCCGCTTATCTTAGGAAGAAATGGCACTGATTGGCACTATAGGCAGAGATAGTGTGTTGCTCTGGACCATGATCTGCTGGGAAAACTTGAGTCCTGCATTCATGTGGAAGCAACCTTGACACCTCAAAGTAGGTGCCATGGTCTTCTTCCAGCAGGATACTCCTTGCACCACTGTAAACTCTGTTCAGGAAAGGCTTGAGAAACATGACAAAAACTTCTCAGCAACAGATTATCAAATACAAGAAGGTCTCTTTGAAAGGTATGACAGAAGCAGGGGTGGCTCAAGAGTTTTGCCCAGAACTGTGTAATATCTGATCAAAGACATGGTGTATAGGGGATATTGAGTCAACAGCGAGTGTCTGCTTTTTAATGAAGTGATTGTGTTGAAATCTCAGTGAGAATCCAAGAGGGTGTTCAGATTCCAATGTGTTTAAGAGTGCTAAAAGATGAAGCTTTCACTCATAATAACCGCTCTCTCATGCTTGAACATACAAATTAACACGTTCTCCCTCCCCTCACCTGGGTGTGCTATGTATGAAAGTGTGTGAAGTTGTTCTTACCACGGCTTGGTTGGATGTTCATTTTACCATTATACCTCTTGCTGTATGAGCAGGACCCCAAAAGACAATGTACACATCTAGATCATCAGATCACCTTTTATTTAACAAATTCAAGAACTCCTAAGATATCTCCAAGGCAGAAAATAATGACAGTCTATGCTTGCTGGAAAAAGGCTACAATGTTAACGCTGTTATGAAAGATCCGAGGCCAGCTGGGAAGTGTTTGGCTTTCTCTGAAATGCCCAATGCCAACTACCATAAAAAACATGGATATACTAATGATGCTTAGAGAGTCTCATCATAGCACTGCCAAGGATACCAGACTGAGATCACCAAATGCAGTGTCAGGCATCTGTAAAATTGACCATTAACTTTTGCGAACATGAAAACCCGACTTAGCCCTATGGAGTGGCTTACATTTCTTAATTACAGGCACAGTCTTCCCGGAGCAACTTGAGGTTAAGGGTCTTGCTCAGGACCCTAGAGGTGGGATTCAAACCTGCTATCTTTGGTCTGTAGGTGAGTGTCCTACCACTGACCACCACCCCATGCTTAGAGGTCTACTATTTGAAGCAGTGGAAAAACATCCTTTGGTGGGATGATCAGGCTTCATGAGGTGATTGTCTGATCGAAAAATCTGGGTCTGCCTGGAGAACCCAAACTGACTGAATGCAAGATGGTTTGGTTGAGGTGGATTAATGGGTTTAGCTTTGCTGGTCTCAATGGCTACAAGCCAACACCTCTTGCAGCTGAATGGAAGCTCCTTGCTCAGAGTCATGTCCACATGCCTTTAAAACTAAATTGCATTGCACAAGTCCAAATGACATACTTCAGGCCATTGGCACCAGTAACACTATGGCCAAAGTCAGGAACCACATAAGCAAGAGCAAAAGCATTCAGAGCTCATTTAAGTCAACAAAGAAGGCCAGTTAAGTTCTCAAGTTAAAGGCTCATTATTCCCCCCTTGCCAAACCTTTGGAAGTTTAACTCTAATCATATTTGCAGAGACTGCATCTTAAAGAAAGATTATTGGCTCTCACTTACTTTGAAGTTCCAGGAGCCTTCATAAGCATAAGCGTTCTCTCTTCAAAGAGAGTGACCTGTGTCAGTGGGTTTCCATCAAGTGCTGTGTGTTTAGCAACTGGCCATTCATACATGCAGATTGGCAGCCATTGGGATACAAGTGTCATTCACTGATTTTTGCCAAATTTCAGCCTATTTCAGTCATTCAACAGTGGTGTTGAATAGAATCAGACATCAGCACAATTCAGTGCTTTTTATTTCCTCTCCAAATCCACCAGTGAAGCTTCACATGTCTTCAGAGTGCTTATATTGAATGTGGATGAAGGTAAAATGGTGGCAAATTTGAGCTAAATCCATTTGGGGACTATTTTGCCTTACAACACCAGCATGTGTCCTTCCACGATGCCAATGTTTATGAGGGAGCTGGCGGTCTATGGGTAGGATGCTGGCCTATGGACCAAGTGGTTGGAGGTTTGAATCCCACCTCCAGCTGTACCACTATTGGGTTCCAGGGAGAATGTCTCGGTAATCAGAAATTGGAAGTCACTTTGGATAAGAGCTGCTAAATGCCATAAATAAAATGAAATGATTCCTCCATTGGAAAAAATACAGAAATGGGAGGATGACCAGGCTGAAAAAGTGGGAGAAAGCTCATGTACAGAATATATCAAGAACGCCATATCAGGCACACAATATATCTTTTAAAATTTATAAAAACTCAGGCATCAGGCAGCGTCTTCATAACCATTTCATGGTTTGGAAGGAGCTTCAGGAGCTCTTGGTTCCATTCTCTCAAGTAGGAAGTTTGGGAGTGTTTCACATAGAAAACCACTTTTTTGTTCACATCTTAACCACTTAGATTTGCAGAAATCTTGGGAATTTGGAGTTCTCCTATAAAAACTCAAGACTGACAAGACTCATGCTGTTAGTACGTGTCGCTGGCGGTCCTGAAGGTATTCTGCTTTGTACCGTTGTGTTGTTGCAAATGCACAGTGGCGTGTGTACGAGTACGACTGATTTTATATTTACTAAGTGGAAAAGTTAGCAGCTCTGCTGTGTGTAAATGAAGTAAGGTGCAAGAGCTGTGTGTGTGTGTGTGTGTGTGCGCGCGTACAAGTATGCAGGACCGGGAGTATCACTAGAGAGCGTGAAGACAATAATGCAAACCGACACTTCAGAAATGAGAGCCCGGTTGCCTGGCGACCGTCGCCGGGGTGGCAGTTCCCGCGGGAACGGGGTGAGATGGAACCTAAATGATGTTTGATTAGAACTTAGATCAGTTAGGCGGGTACAGACACGCCAGGCAAGACTGGGGCTCGCGCTGGCCCTGAGAGCATGAGTGTGTGTGTGTGTGTGTGTGTGAGTGTGTGGGTGATGGAGGGAGGTGTGCGTAGCCTTTCAACGAGGGACGTATAAAACCTTGAGCTGCACAGTGAATATGTGAGCACAGTATCTAGGCTATATGTAGGACTTGTCAGGCTGCTGTTGCATGTTTTTTCTGGTCATACGTTAACAAATACAGCATGAATATGGTGAGCAGATGAATAGAATAAAAAGTAAAGTCTCGCTTTCATGCTGCCAGACTCTGAATCTTTGGAAAAAAAAGATTGAGTGTCCAGAAAAAAAATTCTGTTGCAATTTGGACATATCTCTTGTCCAGTTGAACCCATCTCTTGAGATTCTCTGGCTGCACTCCTGGCCTTTGGCCTACAGATGGCACTGCAGCTGAAGGAACCCTTTGGCAGGAGGCTGGGGTGACCTTTGACCTCTGTCTGAGTCCCCTCGCTGAAGCAGAGGGTGGATAGGTGACCTGTGGCCATCTGATGTGAGATATCTTATGACTGGCTGTGTGCAGGTGGACAACTCCTGTGTGGGCCTTTTTTCTTTATTCAAGGACCCCTATCATAGAAAAAAAGCCTTTGAATGAATAATATCACAGGAAATATGCAAGGTTTTGGCCAGATTGAAAACGTTTTCTGTGCATAGTGTGGCTATCCAAATTTTTAGACCAAGGATTTTGTGAGGAAATGTAGGCATATGGTGCAGTAGAAGTGCAGTTTTGCAGGTTTTTCCATAATAAATTGTATCAGATATTAAATTAAACAATATAAGACAAAAATCAAATAATGAATTATCATTTAATTTATTGACGGCAAAAAATCAACTGACCCTCCTCATCTGGAAAGCCACTTCTGAAGCTTTTTGCGACTCCAGTGAACCTGAGAGCTGTTACACCCAGAAAGAGAGAATGTGAAACAGTATTGAATCTTCCCAGAAGTGGCTGACCTACCAAAATTCTTCAGAAATTGTGGAGATGACTTCAGGACGTCCCAGAAGATGAATGTTTCATCAGATCTGCAAATAAAATGCACATCTGTAGCAGTGATGGGGACAGTACCTTGTCCTAGGGAACCCCAGGGCAGCCTGTTGGACTGGGATCTGTAGCGATGATCTTCTGATCCTGGGGGTTAGTCCCTAAACACTAGACCGCTGCTACCCCATGGTTGATGTTCATGATTCTCTGTTTAGGAAGAGACAAAAAGATGGTTCCAGTGCTGTGAAACATGGCGGTAGTAGTACACGGCCAGGGAGACGCTTTGCGGTGTTTAGGGATGAGACTTCATAATCTCAAGGTTGTGGGTTTGTGACCCAGACTGGTAGGTATGTGTTGTGTCTTTACAATAACAAGTAGTCATTTTCACTTCACAATGCTGTACTGAGTTCGCTATTTTACATAAAAACATTTTCTTTAATAAGTTAAACAGTTGCATTGCAACTTCCTCCTCCTCTTCTTGTCTTGTGAAGCTTTTCGTATGAAGATCTGAAATGAATTCTTGCGCTTAATATGCAATATTTCATGACCAATATCAATGGATTTTCTTTAAATTAAAAGCAGAATCACGAAGAGCGATTCAGTGATAAATAGAAAAAAAGTCCTTTTGAAAATGGTAGACGTGATGTTGTAGAGGTAAAGAGACAGTGAAGAAAGGATGAAGAGAAAAAAAGATGTTGGAAATAAAACAGGGGTAGCTGAGGATTATACAGTAGCTGAAGAAGATACAAAGAGAGAGCGCGAGAGAGAGAGACAGACAGAGAAAAAGCAAGAGCGAGAGAGAGACAGACAGAGAGAAAAAGAAACAGAGAGAGAGAGAGACAGACAGAGAGGCAGAGAGAGAAAAAGAGAGAGAGAGACAGAGACAAACAGAGAGAGAAAGAGAGAGGGATCAACAGAAAGACAGAGAGAGAGAGAGAGAAAGAGAAAGAGCACCAGAACAGAATAATACAACAACACAATCACTAATGCAAAGTAAACAGAACAATGAAGAAAAAGTGAACACAAACAACAGAACAAAACACACACACACACAAACACACACAAGGGCAAAAAAACCCAGAAACAACGCACAAAACACAAAAACCCCACAAACCAAAAATAATGCTGAAATAATTTGAATACAGATACACGAACAAAAACACACACAGTTTCAAACATAAGAACACAATGTACATTCAAACACACACATTCAAACTCGTGCACACACTACCACCCCCCCCACCCCCCCAACACACACACACACACACACACACACACACACACACACACACACACACACTCAGGCAGGCGGGCTGCAGCAGCAGAATTGAATGCGATAGGGAAGTGAAAAATGATTAACCCCGGGTCAGCTCTCAGCCTCAATCTCTCCACCGCGCACAGCCCGTCATGTTCCAGCGCACACATTTACATATATTTATTAAATTCAGCTCCCGCTCAGGAATAAAATACAGCACAGAGAGAGGGAGAGAGAGAGAGAGAGAGGGAGGGAGGGGGTTGTTTAAAGGAGGAGAGTTTCAGATAGATTTACCTTTTCATTCATATTCATTTTGCACCCGGACTCTGAAAGCGGAACAGAAATGATTTCTGATTTGGGCTGCAGGGAGAGAGAGAGAGAGAGAGAGAGAGAGAGAGAGAGAGAGAGAGAAGAAAAGAAAGATAGTGTAGAGAGGGAGCAATAGAGAATAGGTGGAGAGGGAGAAAAAGAAAGGAAGTGGAGAGAGAGAGAGAGAGAAAGAGAGAGAGAACGAGAGAGAGAGAGAAAGATAGAGAGTGGAAAGAGACAGTAAGAGAAAATGGGTGGAGAATGAGAAAGACTAAAGCAAGGAAGGGGAGAGATGGGGGGAGAGAAAAAGAGAGATAAAGAAAAAGGTAGTGGAGAGAGTGGAGAACTGTGGGAGAAAGAAAGGGGGTGGAAAGAAAAACGGGAGGGAGAAAGAGAGCGAGGTGGAGAGAGACAGCAAGAGAAAATAGGCGCAAAATGAGAGAGTGAAAGAGAGGGAATAAGGGGGAGAAAGAAAAAGGTAGTGGAGAGAGAGAGGAGAATATAGGGGAAGAGAAAGAAAGGGAGTGAAAAGAGAGACAAAGGGAGAGAGAAAGATTGATTAAGATAGAAAGGGAGTGAATAGATTGAGGTAGAGAGAGGGAGTGAAGGAGTAAGGGGTGAAAAGAAAGGGTGAGAGAGAGCGAAAGAAAGGGACAGTGTAGGTAGCAGGTAGATGGCTGTAATCAGTCTTTGAGTGAAAGTGAATAAAGGAGAAAACGAAACGCTCTTTCATTCATTGCGGTTTGGCTCACTGTTCTCCTCCTTTCTCCATAGCGACTGTGGTTTCCAGGTTAAAACATCAAAGGACATCAGTGACATTTAAGATCAAAGACTATCACAAATGTCTTTGGAATAAAATCTTTCAAATGAGTGAAGTTTCGTGTCTGATCGTCCCTCACAGACATGAAGACACTGCCAGAGACGTTGTCTTTCCAGAGTATGGAGAAGATTTAGAACCAAAAATGAATCCCATTCATGGTGGAGGGACACCAAGAAGGGACACCCCGTTTCTATTTCTTCCTGTCCTCTGCATCTTCCTCCTTCAAACTGACCACCTGCATGTCCTCTCTCACCACGTCCATTAACCTCCTCTTTGGTCTTCCTCTTTTCCTCTTTCTTGGAACCTACATCCTTCTCAAAATAGAATCCTCGTCTCTCCTCTGGACATGTCCAAACCCGTGCAACCTTGCCTCTCAGACTTTGCCTCCAAGACGTCCAACCTGAGCTGTCCCTCTAATATACTCACTTCTAATCCTGTCCATCCTCGTCACACCCAGCGAAAATCTCAGCATCTTTAATTCTGACACCTCCAGCTCTGCTGCCTGTCTTAAGTAAAGGCAACCCAAGCATCAACAGAATACAGGTGGGTTTCCAATAAAGTGGCCAAGGAGTACAATGATACAAACACACGATATGAGACAAACGGAAAATCCCCTTTTAGGGATTCGACTGAGGAATATTTTGAGCATTGATGGGACGCCCCTGTAGTAGATAGACCGAGAGCTGAAGCTTTGATGAAACCGGGTGGAAGCTGAGAGATGTGTCCATATGGAGGAGCACCACACTGTTGGCCAACTGTATGTTTACACTGTGTTCATTTTCATTTTAAATAGAAGAGTCCTGGCAGGAGCAGCCCAGAAATTAGTGGCTAGGTTTATCCCGGGATTTTTGGTCTTTAGCGAAACATTCTCAGATCAGATCTGAACAGCTGTCCGATGCCGACAATTTGCTCTAGGGGGAGGGATGAAAAGCCCAATCGATGGTGCCAGACCCGGACACCATCTTGGATGGTGTGGTGGAAGCATGGAAAGCCATGGTGGTTGTATAGTTTAATAGCACTGATCATAGAAAATCTTTCTTGTAGCTTTAGTGTTCTGCATCGTTGCTAAGGATGTTGATGAAGGGAACTGAGGCGGAGGTCAATAGAAATTGAGCAAATCGCTGTTTTTACAGTTTTATCGCACCTTTTATCTTTGCTTTGACATTTTTGCTTCTAGATTGAACTTTTGAGCTCGTTTGGAATTTAGGACTCTACGGTGGACTTGTGGACACTAGTTTGGACTCGGAGATCAGACATGGAGATCAACATTGGAACATTTTATGCAGTTTATTAGATTTTTTGGACTAGTTGGACTAGTTTGGACTAGTTAGGCCCTGTGTTGGACTTGTGGGCTCTGGTTTGGTCTTTATTTGGGGCTTGGGTTCTACTTTGGAGTTTTGGGCCCAGGTGTGGACCTTTAGGATCTATGTTGGACATTTGGGCTCCATGTTGGACAAGTTTGAACTTTTTGGGCAATCAATTGGACTAGTTAGGCTCTGTGCTTGACTTCTGGGTTCAGTTTTGGGCTTAGGGGCTGTTTTAAGGACATTTCTCTATGTTTCTATGTTAAGATTTTCCAGCTCTGTGTTGGACTTTTGGGCTGTCTTTACTTCTGAGCTGCATTTTGGGCTCTAGTTTGGACTTTTAACTGTTCAGACTAGGCTTGATGTTGGACTGTGAATGAGCTCGGCACAAATGAAATGAACTGGAAAGCAGTCACAATAGTGATTATCTCAATATAGAGCAGTGTGGGAAGTGTGTGTGTATGTGTGTGTGTGTGTGTGTGTGTGTGTGTGTGTGCTTTTAGAACAATGCTCTTCATTACTGATATTAAATACACTCCCTTCAGGTAGAGCAACATGCAAACAAAACATCATCAGAAAAACAAAGATGACAGAAGATAAAGGAAGAGAGAGTAAAAGAGTGAAAGAGATATAAAGGTGAAGATGTGACAGGGTGACAAGAGAGATGATGAGAGACAGAGAGAGACAGAGAGAGAAAGAGAGAGAGATGTGGGGGCGGCAGTGACTGAGATGATGTTGCAGCCATAGAGTAACAGGACAGTAAAAGAGAGGAAGAGAGAGGGATGGAGAGAATAATATAGAATTAGAGGAAATTAAAAATAGATGAAAGAAAGAGAAGCAAAGAGATAAGAGGGAGTGGTGGGAAAAGAGAAAGATGGAGAAAGAGAAAAAGAGAGAGGTGAGGAGGAGGGGATGGATAGAAGAAGAGGGTGGGGAAAAGAGAGAGAGATGGAGAGAGCAAGAGGGAGAAAGTGAGTGGGTCCACTCCAGCGTTCCGTTGGGCACAGTGCCAGGTGGCAGTCTCTCTGGAAACCGTCGCCGTTAGTGATAGGTGGTAGGGCAGGTGCCAGCGTGGCAGCAACAGCATTAGTTCTTCTCTGGCTGCCAGGGTGTGTGTGTGTGTGTGTGTTTGTGTGTGTGTGTGTGTGTGTGTGTGTGTGTGTGTGTGTGTGTGTGTGTGTGTGTGTGTGTGTGTGTGCGCGTCCGCGTTGGGCTTCTCCTGGCTGTCTGAAGTGTGGAAGGTGCCAGGGCTGGATGTGCTGCAGCTGCAGCCAATGAAGGGCTGCCATGGCTGGGCATCCCCACACACACACAGGACTAGCAACCCAAGTGCTCACCTTTTTGTCAGACACTCATCTCTCCTCCCTCCCTTCTTCTCTCTTTCATTTATTTTCCCCGTTTGAAATTTGGGTAAGCAGTCCATCCATATTATTTGACCGTTAAAGGGGAAATCCACCCATTTTTTAAAAATGTCATTATGTGGTCATAATGGTACACAGAAAAACTGTGTACTGTGAACCAGATGTCTGAATCTCCCTCTGTTCCAAGGTGTGTTTATGAATACACTGCCTGTGTGTGCGTGTTTGTGTGTGTGTGTGTGTGTGTGTGTGTGTATGTGTGTGTGAGGCTGTCATGATTACAGTGATGCAGCTTTATCTTCAACATTGTTTTCAAAAAACACAACCAACCTGCTTCCAATTCTTATAGTCCCTACAAATAATTAATGGTCAGGATTCATACAGAGATATACTCATTCCTCCTTTTCTCTCTCTCTCTCTCTGTTTCCCACCTACTTTTTTCCATCCATCCCTGTCTTCCTTCCATTTTCCCAAACAACTCATACAACCAGAGGAGCTCGGCGGCTGTGTCTCAATCCAAGCATCCTTTCAAGGCTCACTCGAAAGCTGCCCTCTATTTCCCAACAGGTGGATCCTTCACAGCCTGTCTCAAGATTCATTGGGCGCTGATTGTTTTCATTCCCTGAAATGGTGAAAAAAAACAAAAACAATATTTGAATATTTGCCATATCGCCCCCTACGCTCCCCGTGGTGTACTGCAATCTGTCATGTGTGTGTGGCCGTGACTGTGTGGATATAGAGCCCTTTTGAAGGGGCTTTATCTTGAAAAACCTTTTCTGGCCTAAATTGTCTAAATTTAATTCAGTGTCATCAACGGCATTTGCATCCAATCAGAAAGGAGGTCATTTGCATATAGCAGTCTGGGGCGAACTCTTTTGACCCCGTGAAGCCGCAGAATCATTTTTATCATTTCTTCACATTTATCGGCAGCCAGATTGTTTTGCTTTCACCGAAAACATTGATTCCAAACTTTCCGAATGGCAGGGTAGACCATGCTGGCTGTGAGCCAGTTTCTCTCTCTCTCACTCTCTCTCTCTCTCTCTCTCTTGCTTTTCCTCTCTCTTTCCCCACCCTTTCCATCCAGTCTCTGGTCGGGAGCCATATGTCTCAGCTGTGCCAGTTACCACCCTCCCCCCTTCCCCGCCGCCCTCCTCTACCAGGCCACGGTCCCGGGACCCCCCACAGTCTCCCCCACCCGCCCACCCACCTCCCCCCGGAGGCGCCGGCTTTGTAGGCTAATTAGCAGTGAAATTGGTGAATTGCAGGCTCGGGCACATAGGCATCAACACTTCAGCTGCCACAAGCGCCACTTTAGCCACTGAAAGGGCTCTGGGACGCCGAACATGAGCGAGGGAGGGGTGGAGAGAGGGAGGGGTGGAGGCAGGGAGGGAGGTAGAGAGAGTGACTGAGTGCTGTACATCTCTCTTCCTGCTGTGTGCGTTAAGTAGGGCCCATCGCTATGGGTACTAACTCTTCTATGTCGTCCTAATGCACGGAGCCCACTCCAAACGCTTTCTTTATTAATGTCTACGGAAATATACGTTTTTTTTCCTTTTCTTCATTCATTGCCTCCTTCCTTCCATTTTCCCATCCAGCTCCATCCATTTTTTGGTCGAGTCTTCCTCGGACCAGAGGAGCCTCCATCTGTAGGCTTCCGTCCCGAGCTTTAGGGAGCCTTTTTTATAGAAGAATAGTAGGCATCTCGCCCCCTACAGTTCCTGTAATGAACTACAATCTGTCACGATGTACATACGATATATGGATAGTCCAAGAACCTCTCTTTTGTCTTTTGAATTTGTAGAAAATGTATTCTTTTATTCTTCACTAAATCATGCATGTGTGCAGCAAAGTGAAGACCCTGATGTCAGGATAACAGGATGTAATGATAGCAGGAAAAAAAAAGACACCCGTTCCATCATCCCTCGCTTTCTCCCATCTCATCTGATCTGATATTAACAGGCCGTATTAAAATCATGCAGTGCGTTAGCGCACTCATTTAAAATTAATAACTGGTAATTATGGAGGAAGCCGGTTCACAGAGAAAGAGAGAGAGAGAGAGAGAGAGAGAGAGAGAGAGAGAGAGAGAGAGCGCAGTAGCAAGTATAATGGAATGTAAGTGAATCTGCATTGTGGCTTTAAAACTGAACGCCCTCGCTTTTATTCGCCTCCGACTGCTGTTTGTTCCTATTTTTCTTCATTTTCAGTTCCTTGTTGAAAGTGGGCTGATTAGGGACAGCAGTCAGAGGTGGGATCTGAGTTTGAGCTGTCGGGTCTTACTGAGAGAAAGGGGACAAGTTGTTCCTCTAATTTGATCTTTTTCATTTAATTATTATTAGGATATTATTATAATTATTTTTAATTTGTTAAAATAGATCAAGGTTCATGAAAATTGGTCTAAAAAGACAAATGAGCTGATGTTCAATTAAAAAGTGCTTTAAAAGTATTTTTCAAAATTGTTGAATGCTTAACATGCTGAATGTTAGAGAATTTAAAATGTATATATAATGTATATGTAAAAATTTAAATATTTGACAATTGAAAATGGCTAAAAGTTCAAATATGTTAAAAATAACAAAACACTTGTTAGGAGTTCTTAAAAGTCAGTGATTAAAAATTCATTTTAACGGTTGAAAAAAGTAAAAAAAAAAAATTTAATTAGAAAATGCTTTAATTGCTAATCTTTAATATTAAAAAAATGTAAATTGCAAAAAATTAGTTTTTAAATTAAAGCAAATAAAAGTTGGTTAAAAATGTCTTTAAAAAGTTTTTATAGGTGGGGCAGTGGCGGTCTAGAGTTTAGGGATTTGGCTGCAGGATCGGAAGGCCATGGGTTCAAATGCCAGGCCAGTAGGTTGTCCTGTGGTACCCTTGAGCAAAGTACCATCCCCAACACTGCTCCCCGGATGTCGGATGTATCGCTGCCCCCTGCTGTACAGTATGTGTGGGTAAAATGCAGAGAAAAAATATCATTCTGGTTCACTGTGTGTTGTGCTGTGCGCTCACAATGAGGAGTTGTCACTTTCACTTTCACTTCCGTTTAAAGTATCCATCCATCCATTATCTGCCGCTTGTCCCAAATGGGGTCGCGGGGGAGTGCTGGTGTCCAACCCAGCGCACACAGGGCGAGGACGGGGGACACACCCTGGACAGTAATACAAGATAAACATGGGTAAAATGCCCAAAAAGTATTTAAAAGAATTGAAATGGAGTTGGTTTTAACAGTTAGGGTCATTTTCATTTATAAAGTGGTGAAAGTAAATCTGGGTAGCGTACTTAATTAAAAAAAAAATTTTAAATGTGTTTAAAAAAGGTTCAAAATGGAGACAATTTGGGTGAAAACGGTTTAAAATCGGATATAAAAGGGAGACAGACTTTGATTAAAATGGTAAAAGAGCTGAGAGTCTCTGGCTGGTTCTGTGCTGGAGTGGGTTCTGTGGAGGAGGCGATTGGTTCTGGGTTGTTTTTTGGGTTTCGGTTCTGGTTCTGCTGGTGAGTGTGGGATGGATTTATGAGCCTTGATTGATTCCTTGCTGGTGATGAAGCTCCGCTGTCAACTGAATCATCCCATCGGAGTCGGTCCTCCTCAATCCCACAATCCCTCAGAGACACTCCGTCCATAAACACTCTGTCATTAACACAGAGGTTAATGAACCCTGACGGGAGAATAACCCTGCAGGATCAATACACACATACACACACACACACACACACACACACACACACACACACACACACACACACACACACAAACTAACCACACACAATAACCGCAGGAACAAACACACACTGACTACACAAACACACTAACACACGCACACTAAACACACACCCACCAACCAGAGACTCACACTAA
>CM029381.1:1168648-1191148 GCA_017165825.1 Hepsetus odoe
GTGCATGGGCTGTGTGTGTACGGGTTGGACGGGTTAACCTGCCATCGTTTGAAGCTTATAATACAGCTGCCATGATAGGCATCTCTCCCCACTGCCTGACCCCCTCCCATTCCCTCTTGCGAATATCTGTCCAACACAGAGCGCTTCGTCTGGACAGATAGCAGCTTCTCAGGGGAAGAGGCACCAACACGAGCCCCAGGATTAGAGGGCTTACCCGCCTTCCTGATAACACCATCGGGGTCAGCGGGGTTAGAGGTTGCGGGGTGCTGGGGAGGGGGAAAACAGGGGGTTCAGAGGGAATTGGAGGGATTACAGAAAAGTGGGCTAAGATGGGGTCTGTGAAGTTGATACTACTGTTTTTAACAGAATTATGAGAAAAGTTGTTTTCCTTGATGCTTCCTGTTAACAGTGAACAACATTCATGTGAAATGTAGTTGCTTTCATAAAGAATAATTGGTACCACTTTATTTGCAGGGACTTCAATGCATAAGAATTGAAAACATATTTTTTAGGGATTGCTTGAGTATTTATGCATGGTTTTTCCTTGTCATTGCAAGATGACATAATTCTGCATGAATTGAATGGCATAAGCATCTATAAAAGAAACCAAACACTGCTCTGACCCATCAAGGCATGGGCTCCTCATGACATCTGAAGGTGTGCTGTGGTATCTGGCAGCAAAACATAATGTGAGATGGGGTCTTCATGAATCAGAGTGGTTTGTTCTCAAAGATGCTTTGGTAACACCTTGATCACCTTTGGTGTGATCACCTTTTATGGTCATAAAACTATGTTTAGGGGTCCCAGAACCCAAGGTTTGCCAGCAGATGACTACCCAGAGCATCACACTGCCTCTGCCGGCTTCCCAGAGTTGCTTAGTTTTCCATGGTAAGCAACACTGACACACCCATGTCTGACATTTGTATCATTTTGCTACAAATTAAGCTTCATAAGTGTTATAAACAAACTCACTTCATTACATGTAGCAGATATTGGTTCATGTTGCTTATGAATTCTCATAAATATGTATCTTAAGCATGAGTTATGAAGTCTCTGTGAAGGCTGCCTTATTCATTCTTACATTTTTATGACATATGTAGCCTAAAAATGGGGAGAATCTCCCTTGGGATACTTAGGGTTTAGGACCTTCTCAGGCTCCTAAATGGTAGAAATGCTGGAGTAGTGGTCCAGGATCAAACCAGCAACAAGCTCTTGGTGCCCGAGGTTACCAACATCCCAAGAAGAGAGAGGACGAGATCCCACAGAGATCTGGAGTTTTAAATGTGTGGTTTCAACAATATACACCCTCTACTACTTACCCATTAAAACCAAAGCTAGAATGTGTCATGAGGAAGCTCTCCGGCCCATTAACTACCTGTCTTGTTTATTTTAAAACCCAATAAGAACTAACTAGGAGGATTTTTCTTTTTTGGAGGGGATATAATTTTACTTCCCCACCGCACCAGCAACCAACCCTCCGCCCTCACTAGCGATGATAAATTTTCACACTTCCTCTAGTTCTCCCTCTCCCTCTACTTACACTCTCTCCCTCTCTCCCGCCTCTCCCTGCCTCTCCCTTATCTCCTCTCTTCCGTCCTCTGTAATGATTATTATGTGCGGCGGAGATAATTCGAAAGCTGCGAGGGGGGAAGGAGGGAGGGAGAAGACGAATGAAAGGAGCCGTGGCTGTGGCTTCTTGCGCTGTGGCTCCTTATCTGACCTTGGGCAGAGCCACCCATTGTTAGGCAAATCTCACAAGCGAGCGAGCGAGGGAGCGAGAAAGAGAGAGGGAGGGAGGGAGGGAGTGTTTTACGGGGTGATAGCAGAAAGAGAGGAATGGCTGGAGAGAGATGAAGGAGGCGGAACAGAGCAAAAGCAGACGTGGGGAGTAGAGAGGGAGAGAGTGAAAGAGAGAGAGAGAGAGAGAGAGAGAATAGAGGGCTGAGAGAATAACAGGGTGAGAGAGAGTGTGAGAGAATGGAGCAGACATTTTTCCCTTTTTTTCCAGCATACTGCCAGCACCCTGTCAATAGTTCACATTCACACAGAGGAGATGGGGGGAGAGGGAGAGAGAGAGAGAGAGACCGAGCTGGTCATTTTTTTTTCCTTCTGTGCCGTTCACCACCACAATCGCCTCTCACCGTAAATGTGTCGGTGGGACACCTGGCTCTCCTCAGGCTTCTTTAGAGTCTCCTTTAGAAAAGCCCCCCCGGGTGCTCAGGTGCCCCGGCTGCCGTTGTGAAGATGAACAATTCCCTTGGCAGAATGAATGGGTGTCGAACAGGGGCAGCGAAAAAAAATATATACTCCCCCCCATATACTTCTTCTTGGGTTTGGGCGAGGAAACTTCATAGCCTTCAGGGACGTACCGATCCAATCTTAGCAGCAGATATTGGAGCTGGATTGAGCAGATTTCATTGGGTTGGTATCAGAGTTGACCGAGGTTTTTTACTGCGTAATTTCAAGGTACGATACTCAAGCCGATGCCATATGTATTGAGGCTTTTTAAACGAACACATTAAGGTACATTAGACTGAGCCGTCCTGCTGTGGACGACCAGTATCAGAGCCCATTCAGGCAACCGAGGCCTTTTTGATTGGGTTTGGGTCCCCAGCAGGGATCCAGTCTTAAGCATCAGTGTCAGGGTTAGCCATCAGACATATTCCTCCATGTGTATGTTTAATTGCTATCTCAGAGGTATATTTGATTGACTTCATGATTGACTTATATCCCATATCTGATTGTATCAATATTAGAGCCAATCAAAGCATCATTTCATGGATAAGTAGATGGAGGAATATTGAAAACCCTATCGAAGGTAACAAGTATTCTTAATTGAAAAGGATGGGAGATAATAAAGGCCAATGGATCACTGTCGGAACTAATCAAGGTATGGAAGACTACCTGTGGGTGAGGAAACTCTATAACCTGGGACGTTCTAGTTGGACGTAAACGAGAAGCCCATGAAATTGTCAAGGCAATTGGAATTGGAAAACCTATAATCTGTTGGGACGTCCCAATTGAATGCTGACAGTCCAAGCTCATCGTGTCTTTATTGAATGAACTGGTTTCAGATTTGATTAAGGATTATTTTGCCAAATGTATGGACCGGCTTGTCCAACTTTGACTGTGCTTGCATGTTCCAAGTAGCTCGCTATATGAAAATTCAATGTTGGATCAGGACGTGCCACATCCTCCTCGTTAGCTTAATTATTTAGAATCAGGTTTATGGACAACCAGTGTAGTGAGCAAGCAGACTCACTACACGGCTCATGCTCACCCAGTAAGACAACATAGCTCTGAATGCAGCAGCAGTGTAATTTTACGGCATTTATGGTAATCTATGACAATAATCTAGGTTGCCTTGAGGTACCCTTGAACAAGGTACTGTCCCCATCACTGCTCCATGGGCACTTTCAACAGCTGTCTTCTGCTCCACGTGAGTGTATGGGTAAAATACAGAGATCTAATTTCATTATGGTTCACTGTGTGCTGTGCTGTGTTTCACAATGACAAGAATAGGCACTTACACTTTCTCAGTATATTGTACTGCGTTGGGAAGCAGTGTTGCCTCACAGCAAGAAGGTTCTGGGATTGATTCCCAACCTTGGGTCCTTTCCCGGTTCATCTCCCATACTTTGATCGATTAACAAGTTCTCGCAGGAGTTTCCTCCCGCAGTCCGCTGACTTGTCAGGCGAATTGTCCGATAGGTGTGAGTGTGTTTGTGTTGCACCCTGCATGACCTGTCCGGGGTATATTTCCACTGAGAGGCAGCCTATCCTTGTGATGGATGGGTGGATTACCAGATCTAGCCCAGGTCCAGACTCCATCTCCCCAAGTTTGTGCATATGTTTCTCTGAACCTGGCTCATAAATTCCTACTGGTGTTGATGCCTGCCCTTTCAACTTAATTACCTTGCCTTCGCCAAGCACAACATGGCCACTTTCTTTCCCTCACACACCCTTCTCAAGGTGCAATGAGGGCAGTGTGTGTGTGTGTGTTTGTGTGTGTGGTAGCAATAAGTGTGTAGCAACAGAATACTAATTTCAAAAAAAAAAAAAGAAAACTGGGACCATGTTAGTGCCATTCTTCTCTCACACTGCCATTCAGTCTTCCATCTCTCGGCCCTCTCTTGCTCTCTCATATTCTCCCATTCTCTGTGTAAATCACAGTCCCTGGCAGCTGACTAACCCCACAAGAATGGCGCTGACAGCAGCGTATTCAGGCCAAGCGCTGCCTGGCCTTCTCAGCGATGCTCCAGGTGCCCGGTGAAGAGGTATTGAGCTCCGACTGCATTGTCATCGCAAGACAAAGGCCGAAGTTGGACGAGCAGCCAGCCCAGGATTCATATACTCATTCTCACGGTTGCACATTCCTAATGTCCTATACTTTCACTATATCCCCCTTCTTCCTTCACGCGGAAAACAATCACGCACAAAGGCCGTGACATTGCCATATATCAAGCCTTCAGCAACTGGAAAGAAAAAGTGATCTGTGATGCAAGCAGTTGGAGGAAAACCTCGCATGTTCATCATCAGGCCTTTTCTTATACACACCAGCTGCTGGTTACGCTGTGTCGAAACAGACCAATAGAAATGATCCAAAATGACTTTGTGTTAAAAATGTGTTACATGAACGTGTTACCTCCCAGCAAGTCCAGTCCTTTCTAAGTGGACTTGGCATGGGGCTCCAGTTTCCTTCCACAGTCCAAAGACATGACATAAATTGCCCCTTAGTTGTGACTACATGTGTGTGAGAGGGACTGGCAACAAACCTGTCCAGGACGTTTCTCCACCATTTGCCCTACTCTGGGGCAGATTCCAGCATCCATCCCTTTTTGCATGAGGGATGGATAATGAATGGATAGATTATTTTGAAGATTTTCCTTTCTCCTGATATTTACATTTTTTTCAGGCAACGGCAAATCATTTGGGACTTATTGGTCCATAAATTGTGAAACGTTGACACGTTTTAAAGAGCAGCAGGAAATATTTTGTATTTCTGCCCAATATTTGTTCCTAATTTAGTCTCCTTCATCACGTCTCCAAGCAGAAAAGGTGAAGGTTGTCCTGTCTTTCAGCTCACATTTCAGCCTAAAAAAAAACTAAAAAAGACTCTCCCCCAATGTGTTCCTCAGTGAAGAGACAAAAAGGGAAGACAAGGGAGAGTGCACGGTGGAGAAAAGGCATGTATTGAGTGTGATGGAGAACTAGTAGAGACGTGGATGAAAGTGAAGCGGTGAAGTTAATGTTGATTATTTTCAGTAGATTGTTTTTATTGGAGTTGAAGTTCGAGGCTTTAATAGTCTTTAATTCTATTAATATGGAGTGAGATTCAGTTCACTTTCAGCACAGATAGACGCTACAGACGTCCTTCAGAGGAGACACATCTCACTTTATACTCTCAGTACACTCCTGTACTTTTTACTTTAGACTCTCAGTACATTCCTGTACTTTTATACTCTGAGTACAATCCAGTACTTTTACTTTTAAACTCTCAGTACATTCCTGTACTTTTTACTTTATACTCTCAGTACATTCCTGTACTTTTTACTTTATACTCTCAGTACATTCCTGTACTTTTTACTTTTACACTCTGAGTACATTCCTTTACTATCTACACACGAATCTGAACTTCTTCTTAAGTAAAGAATGGGGACTCTTGCTTCATGTGTTTGACTTACATGATAAAGCCAATGAAGGCCAAAGTATGACGGCAAACACACACCTTCCCAAGCAAATATCTAAACTTTCCTCCTTCACCACCTCTTTTCAGTGTCTTCCCATTAAAGCTCCCCCTCCCAGCATGGCTGTCTCTTTTCAGGTCTGACGTCCTTAAGTCCAGGCCAAACAAACAGGAGGTTGCAGGGGTAATGACGAACACAGGCAGGGTGAAAGGAGGACTCTGAAAGGACCATGCCCTCTCATTGATGTGAGATTGAGCCATATTGATGAAGAAGTGCTGAGCTGATGGAGAAGGTTTCCACCCTCCCTTCTTCTCTCACTCTTAAGCCATAGGTGACAAAAACACTGACCACTGGCAGTAGACTTAGTGTAATGATCTTCATTGGGCCTTTTGTGGGCCCAGGTTGTTCTCTTTATAACATTGGCAGCATTGTTGGGAAGCCGCTGAAGTCTTTTCCCACACTGGATCTCTCTTTCTGAGCCCTTGCTGATCTTCTTCTGCCACTCTGATTAGGTTGCGTATTGTGATCAGCTTCACATACACCACTGGCTTAGTGCTAGAAGCTTTTGTTTGTCCCCACCCTGAATGAGTGCTTACATGTGCTTTGTGTTGTGGATTTTGAGTCTTTACAAGTCTAAAGGTGCTTTAGACAACCAAAGACTTTAGTGTGTATTGTGCCTTTCTTTGTAGCCATAATAATGATACGTTTCATGGTAAAAGTGTCTGAAATTCATCATTTTTATGGTGTCATTCAATCAGTGTTCCTCAGGATGGTTAGTCCCAATGGTAGGTTTACCTCTGAAAAACTCTAAAAACTACATGACCTGTGGTCACTGAACATATATAAAATGGTTAATAAGTGGGTTTTGTTTATACTTTTATACTTGAAATATGATATGTTCGGTGTAAAAGAAGATGCCCCAATAAAATGGAGGTGGAACGGATGAAATGGAGATGTTTAATAATTTAAGGGCACTTCAATGTCTAGCATTGCACTACAAATCGTCTGTGCATTTCCAATGTCTTGTTCATGTCTAATGGACAAAGGACTATTTAGATCCATGTTGACTGATGTGCAGCTGAAAACAAAGACCCTGAAACACTGTCTGTCTGCCTCATCAGCAGTGAAAACACTTCATAAATTGGATTTTGAAATTCCGTCATCCACGAATATTTAACTTGTAAATTATGCAGAGGCGGGTTGGTGCAAAACACTTTTAAAGACATTTACCAGGTACCAAGTGCTCACAGACACCCTCACAGAAAGCCATAACATGAAATAGTTACATAATTCAGGGTGCTTTTGGACGAAAAGTTGTATTTTTTAGAAACACAGGATACAGGCAGGGCCAAATAATCCCCAAAGAAGTATGTTTTTTTTAAGATTTTCCCAAAATGTCACCATCATCAACAATCTGCGACAGTCAGAAGACATGTGGAGCTTCAGTGGTGGAAAATGCTGTGGCAAGAGAAGAACATACATATATAAGAGGTGTTCCTCTGGGCTCCATCCTTGGTCCTGTCCTAATATCTGAATGAGCAGTTTTTTTATTCAAATAAAGGGACTTATTTTGTACTCTGTCAAAATTCTAACTTTTGATCCTTGCATTACAATGTTACCCAGTCTGTAAAGCTTGATCGGTTGCTTTAGGAATGACAATGATGACTTGACTTGTGGAAATTTTGATGGTCCTACACCCCGCAACATACCCCCCTTAAAATCCCCCCACCCCAACGCTAAACCCCACTCATACACATATGAAAAGCACACATATGGACCTGCATTCTCTTTCCATTTCCCTGATGTTACAGGACGGGGACTTGCGTCAGACAAAGTGCTGGTGCAGCTGCGGTAAATGAGTCGCCCAAACGGCTCTTGGTAGTAATTACCTAAATGGGCTCATTCAAAAGCTCTTCATTGTAGAATCAGTTAATTAATTAGCTGTTTCACTGACAGGATAATGGTGAAAGCATGCTAAATAGATTAGCGTGGAACTTGATTTATCGTTGAAAACCAACCCCCCCTCCCTCCTTTTTTCTGTTTATCTCTTTCCCTCAATCTCTTCCTCGTCCCTGGCTGACACTCTTGCCGTTTCTTTATCTCCCACTCACCGAATCCCCCACAAACAACACGGAACGAAGTGATGAAACGATACAGTGGCATCTTTGTGCTTTTAGCACGATATACATAGGATCTATTCATATCCTCGTGATCACGTGATGTAGAGATGTCAACGATCCGTTCGTTTGCCAGACGTTTGATCATTAAATTGTTGTTCACCAAGTTTAGGCCACCGGTTATGTTGCTGTTAGCTGTCAAGGCCGTACGTGAGATCTCTCAAATGTATCGCACCTGTCGTTCTTTCTTTCAACTGTAAGGCTAAACAGTAGACCCTGTTCTCAACGTCGGCGAGGTTTACTACTACAGTGTTCGTGCCCTACAGACTCTGCTGGTAGTCTGAACTTGTTGTTTTGCTTTGTTTCTATATATAATGCAATACGTTGGTGTCAAACTGTAGTTCTGCCCTCACAACCATTTAAATTAAGTCTCTAATTAAGCTGCTAACAAGCCCTTAATAAGCCCATGCGCAACTTTCTGTATCGGTCGGTATTCGAGAAAGCGTTCAGCTTAACCTTTGTAATTGCTGCAGTTGTTTAGTTTCTAGCTCACAATTTTTTAAACTTACATTTATTACACCTTAAATAAGGCTGTTTACTTTTTTTTATCTTGGCTCTTTCACAGATGTCATTGCAATAATATGATGCAAAAGCATATTCAAGACTTTCTAAATTAAAAAACGAATGACGTTCATTTAATCCTGAACTTCTCTAGAGTTTGTTTGTTTTAGCTCAAAATACTTTGCAGGCTAATTTGTGAACATTTTCTCATCGTTTTCCATCGTGGGTTTCCACTTATCACCGTATAGAAGGCAGATTAAAAAATGCATATTTTTACCTGTGATTTTCTAGAATTGAGAGTAAACTGAAGATTGAAAATTGCAAGTAAGTTGTAGACTACTGTAAGTGAAAGTGACAGTTGAACAATTCATTTTAGTGGCAAAGTACCACAGTTATAGCACAATGATCATAGACATATTTTCAGATGGCCACACAGTTTGGAGGAGAGAACTTGTTTTGCCAGCCCCATGGAGGTGTAGCAGTGATGGGGACGGTACCTTGCTCAAGGGTACCTCAGGACAGCCTACTGGTCTGAGATTTGAACCCTAGACTTTGACATTGATTCCTTTGAAATCACTGGAGACCAACTTATGTTTTCTTAAAAGTGCGTCAATGATTTCATGGTTTATCCAATCAGGACCCTCCATTGTTAGTTACAGTAATCAAATCTCTACTGAACATTTAGCACTGAGAACGTGTAACTTTATTATTCATAGTCAGTCTTTCCCAATGACAAATTAGTCACTTTCACTTTACAGCGGTAGCAGCTTCAAATCTTTTCTCCAGCTCCAGGTAGGACCCTGAACCCCAAGTTGCTCCAGAGAGCCTGTCCCTGTAATCAGGAAATTAATTGTCCTGTATAAGTGCTAAATGTAGTTAGTTGGCAAAAAGGTTTGGCAAAAGATTTCCCTTTATGATTAGGCTGGTCAGGTCTACACTTTTTCAAACAACAACTTGACTGAAAAGCCATCTTGAGCCCCATACGAGCCCTTGGCTGATCCCTCACTGCTTCTTTTCAGTCTTTCTGTTCCAGTAAACTGATGCGTCCTCCTGATGCATTTGTAAGATATGGTTGGATTCTGAGGGATGTGAGCCTGGGGATCTGGATGTCTCCCACTGCGGTTGCCTTTGTTCCGTTCCAAGCACCTTAGTGCCGTCCGTACTCCTGGAAGGGTTAAATAAAAATCACACGTGTATAAACACGTCCCAGCAAGAACATCAGGAATTCTTAATGAAAGCCTATCTGAAATAAACAGATGACACTCCGCTCGTCTGTTTATTCCAGGCTACGCTGGGCTTTATTTTGGTGGTGTCAAATCGCACTTTCATTGAAAGTGTGTCTCCAAATTAACACTGCAAGTGTTCCGTCAGAGTGTTATTGTGTTCTTCTCTTCTTTTTTTTCCCCGCAGCCTTTTGTCATCTGTTTGCTGCGTTAATTTTTCACATTCCCTGCTTCGTAGGCCTTGTCAGCGCAAAAAGATTGCTTGAACAGAAAAAAAAGGTGGAAATAATGACATTCTGGTTTACAGCAAACAAAAAGTAAGAATGTGAAAGGCTGGAAAGAGGGATAAAGGAGAATTCTGATCAAATTTGCTTAAATTGTAGTGGTTGAGACAGAGTCTGAGTGGTCTGATATGTTGACTTGCACTAAATAAGGGGTATCAGTTTGATATATGGGGTAAAAACCACATGGTGCCATCCATCTCTGGGCAGCAGTGGCCTAGTGTTTAGGGACAAGACCCCAGGGTTGGAAAGTTGTGGGTTCAAATCCCAGAGCAGCAGGTTCCCCTGAGGTACCTTTGAGCAAGGTACAATCTCCCTCACTGCCCCCCAGTCACTTTAAATAGCTGCCCCCTGCTGTGTGTGGGCGAAATGTAGAGGCTGAATTTTGCTGTGTGCTGTGCCGCGTTTCACAATAATTAGTCACTTTCACTTCATCCTAAGCAGGGGTGCAGTGGTGCTAGAGCTCATCCCAGCAGTAAGACATTTTATTATGAACTTCAGTTCACCCAAAGTAGCGCACACTAGTCAAATCTCAAAATGCAAGAATCGGTAGTGAAAGTGAAAGTGACTACCGTGTATTCACAATGCCAAATACTCAGTGAACCCCAACCAGACACTCCCACACACAGTGCAGCAGGGAACAGCAACATCCAGCACCCAGGGAGCAGTGATGGGGATGGTACCTTACTCAAGGGTATCTCAGGGCAACCTACTGCTCTGGGATTCAGTCCCACGACCTTCCGATCCTGGGCCCAACTCCCTAAACACTGGGATATTCACATTCACAAGCTGCATAAACAAGCCAAGATTAGTTGCTTAGTTACAGATTTATGATGCCTGAGTCATGGCTGTATCACAGTTTTGGGCTGAATCGTTATTTTTGGCCTAAAACGTGTCACTTTTTTTGCGTGCGGTTCAAAACCTGACAAGGCAGAACTTGTTAAAGGATTCATATCCTACATTGTTCCTGTCCTTTGTATACTTTCTCCCCACAGAACCTCTCATTTATGTGGATTATATACTAAAAATGTTTTCATTCTTCGTGCGCACACCATTTTCCAGTGCTTCATTCTCCAAAGCCCTTATTCTTTATTTAAGCCTCTTTATTCAAAAGTCTTACGTCATGTTTGATCATCTTGTCCTGGGTCTGGTTCCCAAAACAACTATGTCATTGGGATTCCTTTAAAAAGGCGTAATCACTTTAGCCACTACTCTGCCTCACATCATATCCCTCCACCATTGTGTTTGGTTTTAGTCCAAAATCTTCTCCAAATCATTTCTTGTCTATAAGGAGGCTTTGGACGTCTGGTTCCATCCACCAGCACTTTGAACAACTTGTTTCCCTGGAGCGGAGCATGTGAATGAGCTTCTTTACGTCTTAACCTCTTGATCGTGCATAAATTGGAACAAATTCCCAATTTAAGTCAAGCGCAATGGATTACTGTCCGATCAGTCTGAAAAATTCACGCATTGCTTTAACTCTGGCAGTTGCATTGGTGTAGAGAGCTGGTAAAGTTGGTGTAGTGTGTGTGTGTGTTGTAAAATGGAGAGTTGGAAAATCTCTTGATTAATCAACAAAGGAAGCGGGAGCTCTCCTGCTGAAGCCAATCAAAGTGAGAGCGGATCAGGTTTTAGCGCCCCATGCCAAATCCTCTTGTTCCTCTGGCGGAGGCTGCTTTTGTCTGCACAAAGGCAACCTAACGTGCTTTCACAGCAACAAGGAATAGGAGGGCTGCTTTTTGGGGGGCCTCGAAAACAGCCAACAAGAGGTGTGAATGGACTGCCTTTCTACTCGGCCGCCTTTTACACTAATTCCCGCCTGGACCCCCCTCCACCTCAAATCACCCCACCCTCTTTTTCTCTTTCCCCACGTCTGGGCTGCCACAAAACAACAAACACGGGGAAGAACAAGTGAAAACAAGGGATCCTGAAAGGCTTAGCGAGCTTGTAATCCTTTAGCACTTATGACCCCATGTTGCCGTGGAAGACCCTGACCCCTTCCAGCAACAACCCCCCCCACGCTACTCGTTGATGTGTCTATATTCAACCCCCCCACACAAAAAAAAACCGAGCACCTCTCCAACACATCTTTAAAAAGCGGCGGGCCAGGAATCCGTGCTTTGAAACACCTCGTGGGCATTGAAAGGAGTCAGTGGGGTCGGGGTGGGGCTGTAAGAAGCCTAAGTAGAAGAGGTTTGGTCGCGTTTCTTTCTTTATCCCCCCTTTTTCCTTTAGAGCCTGCTTCGTTAACATGGGATCATGCCTTTCTTTCTCCTCCTCGCGTTCTTGCCTTCCATCTTGTTTTGCCGACTTCAAAGGCCTGCCTTGCCGAAGGAGAAAGTCACCTCATTCTTTCGCCTCCCTTCCACTTCTTCTCGTCCTCCTTCTGTTCACCAAGGTGCTCCCCCCCCCCCCTCCTTTTTGAGCAGCCGAAGAGAAATCAGCTCACTTTCTGCAGCTGCTTTACATTTGAAAAAAGGAGTAATTAGTCTAACGGGGGGTTGGGTGAGGGTGCGGTGGGTGTTGTAGAGGGAGGGGGGACTGACGGCACCCCCAGTGTTTGCCGTGATCTCAGCACCCATCCAATCTACCTGCTCTAGGGCTGTGCAGCCAGAAAAAGCAAGAAAGTTGGAAAAGAAGGCGATTCCCAAAAAAAAGGTCTTTTTAGCAGACCAGGCAGGGCGTGTTGAAACTTGAACTGCATATTATTCATATGTAAAGTTTGAGAGTATTGGTGGGGGGGGGTACCAAAAAATTTGTTGTTGATAAGAATAATCAATAAATCATAATATTTGAGGAAGAAGGAGGTCAAAGTCATGTCTTACCACCTTCACATGGTTAAAGGGCCAAAAACCTGAATTCAGTCAGTCTGTTGTCTGGACACTTGAACTAATTGAAAAAGAGATAACTGTGTAACAAACAACTTGAAAGTACAGAAAGTATAAAGTATAAATTACAGGAATGTACTGAGAGTATAAAGTAAAAAGTACAGGAATGTACTGAGAGTATAAAGTAAAAAGTACAGGAATGTACTGAGAGTATAAAGTAAAAAGTACAGGAATGTACTGAGAGTATAAAGTACAGGAATGTACTGAGGGTATAAAGTAAAAAGTACAGGAATGTACTGAGGGTATAAAGTACAGGAATGTACTGAGAGTATAAAATAAAAAGTACAGGAATGTACTGAGAGTATAAAGTAAAAAGTAGAGGAATGTACTGAGGGTATAAAGTACAGGAATGTACTGAGAGTATAACGTAGAAGTAGAGGAATGTACTGAGAGTATAACGTAAAAGTAGAGGAATGTACTAAGAGTGTTAATTAAAAAGTACAGGAATGTACTGAGAGTATAAAGTAAAAAGTACAGGAATGTACTGAGAGTATAAAGTAAAAAGTATGGGAATGCACTGAGAGTATAAAGTAAAAAGTACGGGAATGCACTGAGAGTATAAAGTAAAAAGTACAGGAATGTACTGAGAGTGTAAAGTGAGACGTGTCTCCTCTGAAGGACGTCTGCAGCGTCTGTTTGTGCTGAAACTGAACTGAATCTCCCTCCATATTTTTGAATGTACTGAATGCGCTGTCTGTTTTTCTGTCTGTTGTTGTCTGCACTTGTTTGTTTGCCTTCTCTTGTGTCTCATGTTGTGTCTGATGGCGTCTTGTGTGTAGCACCAGGGTCCTGGAGGAACATTATTTCCTTTCACTATGTACTGTGTATATGGTTGAAATGACAATAAAAACTTACTTGACTTGACTTGATATGAATAGAATTAAAGACTATTAAAGCCTCGAACTTCAACTCCAATAAAAACAATCTACTGAAAATAATCAACATTAACTTCACCGCTTCACTTTCATCCACGTCTCTACTAGTTCTCCTGTCACGGACATCACACTCAACACACTCCTGAACTCCAAAGTCCACTCTCCCTGTCCTCTCTCTCCCGTCTCCTTCACTCTGTCCTGTGGTGATGGACACACAGAGGGACGTCTATCTGTTTTTATCCATTTAGGCTAAAATGGGTCTCAATGTTTGGAAAGTGATGGAAAATGAAAATAAAGGAGGATTCACCACAGATGTGTTCAGACTTGTGAGTAAAGAGTCTGTTCTGTAAATGGAAGGCAAAAGGACAGATATTTGTAGTCAATATACAGAATACACTAAGTCTTTGCTGGTCAAAACTAATTTAGTGTAAAAGTGTGTATGTGTTGGAGAATTCTTTTTTTTTTTGGATGAACTATCACTTTAATGTTTCTTGGAGGTTATTTGTGAAGCTTGGATGTGTGTTTATCAGGACGGATGGTGTTGGAGAGTGCTGATAGAGCCGAGAAAGGTGGCAGCATCAGAGAGCATCAACGACGCAGGCGTTAGAGGAGGAGAATGGCGCTAACACACACACTCACACACACACACACACACACACACACACACACACACACACACACACATACAGTGTCAGAGGTTTGCAGTGAACACTGGTTGTCACAGCCCCCCTGGATTCTGTGTGTCGTGAGAGGAATGTGTGAGCCAGAGATATGCAGAGCAGTGTATGTGTGTGTGTGTGTGTGTGTGTGTGTGTGTGTGTGTGTGTGTGTGTGTGTGTGTGTGTGTTTGTCTGTCCACCGAGTCCTCAGGCAAGATGAAGCTGATAACAGGCTTCAGCATTATCACAGCAGTGCAGACGATTAAACACACACACACACACACACACACACACACACACACACACTCACACTCACACTCACCTTGCCCTGTACATGCACTCACACGCCAGAAGGTGCTCATTTGTACAAAAGCGCATTAGTCAGATTTCACACAATTAGTGTCAAGCACAAAAAAGTAAAATGCATTTTTTTACACAACAGAAACAATGAGACTCTTACACTCTTGTGTCTTCTGCCGAATAAATCCTACACACAGTTGTACTCCATTCTTACCAGGCCGGCCACATAAACGTCACCGTGAGCTGTTATTGGCCAGCCGCCTGAGTGGTCCTGTACAGCAGCTACAAGGCTTCAGGGCTCAGCAGACCAACGAGACACTTCAAAGTAAGGCGTCCAGCCACCTGAGCAACGTTACACCTCAGGGCGTCCCGGATCACTTTAGCTACAAGGCATCCCAGCCAAGCCACCTGAGCAACACCACACTTTAGCTACCTATAAACATGTGTCACTATTTGTCAAATAACACACAATGTGTGAGTTTTTACCTTACTTGAGTATTACTGAAATCTTCTCATCAATCACTTTAATTTCTTTTTTTTTTTTTTTTCAAGCTGGAAAGTTTATAACAGCCAAACTCCTCTGCCTTTAAATGTTTGGACTTGACTTTTAAGTGACTTTTAAGTTGTTCAGTAGCTGGGAATAAAATTAAAAACAAATGGGTCACACTCCTCACTCCTCTAATATGTCAAAGAAAGCCACACTCTCAACTTGAAGTGATTTTTAAGAAACATATTTTTAATTTTAAATTAAAATAAACATTTGACTTTCACTCAAATATATGTTTGATTTGATATTTCCCATTTTTGATTCTCTTACAGTACCCAAGCCTTTGCCAGTTTTTTTTTCTACAGCCCTGATTCTCCTGACTCCCAATTAGACATTAATTTGCCTTTCATGTTAATGATCATCCAGCTTTATTTTTAAACCCAGAACTAATCTTAAAGCCAATTTTAACCTTTAAACTCAATTAGCCACATTATTTAGATGTTAATTACAGATTTAATTACATCGTTAGGTAACAAATTACTTTTGCTACATTTAATTTTATACATTACATTTGATGAATGTCATTTTTTTATGAATGTTTTGACTTTTCTTGGTTTATTAACATGTTAAAAGTGACAAAAATACTGCAATTTGCTAAGCGTCATATAAAATGATATAAAAAGGGATTTAATAATTCCCTTTCACTTCTGTTTGTTGCAAAATTTTAATGGGCTTTTCTTTTAAAATGGACACACATTTTATTCACTTAAAATAAACTAATTTATTAGTTAAAACTAATACATTTACACATAAAAATCTTGCTTTTAATTAAACCAAAACAAACTATATATTTAAATAAAATTTTATTTAAATTATTTAATGTTGATAATGAAGACAGGGATGCCTGAACTGTTTTTCAGCTGAATATTTTAATCTGGACAAAATGGAACATCAGTGTGAAGATTTTTTTGTTAATTTTATGAATTCTTCAACAATTTTGTAAAATATACATTGTATATTGGCACATGTCTACTGCAAAGGAGTCCCCCTGGAGGATTAAAACTTTAAATATTTATGATTTTGGGAACATATATAATAACTTTATTTTTATTTCTTTATTTTTTTCTATTTTTGGAATGTTTTTAGAAGAAATGTTAGTTTGTCAACGCCACCGTCTCCAACCAATACAACTGGTCTCACAACCATCCTGTAAATCTTTCCATTCACTCTTGCTGGTACCCCTCTGTCACAGATCAATCCTGTTATACGTCTCCACCCATTCCAACCTGCCTGAACTGTCACCTTTACTCCCTGCATTCTAACTATTCAGCTGTCCTCACTATCATTCACACTCCTGTATGCTATCTTTGTCCTACTCAGTTTCATTCTTCTCCTCTCTTGAGCACATCTCCACCTCTCCTCAAGTTGCTCCCTATTCTCACTACAGATCACAGTATTATCAGCAAACATCATCGTCCACGGGGACTCATGTCTAACCTCTTCCATCAACCTGTCCATTACCACTGCAAACGAGAATGGGCTCAGTGCTGATCCTTGACATAATCCCACCTTAAATGCATCCATCACTCCTACTGCAGACCTCACCACTGTCACACTGCCCTCAAGCATATCCTGTACCACACTGAAATTCTCCTTGCAGCCTTCCTTCTTCAGCTGCCATCATTTCATCCTCAACTTTGCCCTCACTTTCCTCTTCCTCTTGACCTCCAAGGTCATCCTATAGACCACCATCCCAAGCCATTTCCATCCTTTTAGCAAAATCTATCATCTGACCTTCTACATTCCTCTCCTTGAGGATACCTCCATACCTACCCATCACCTCCTCATTACCACTGTTTCCTTCACCAACACGTCAATTAAAGTCTGCACCAATCACCACTCTCTCTTCCCCTGGGTACACTCTATCACTTCATCTAACTCATGCCAGAATTCTTCTTTCTCCTACATCTCACAACCAACTTATAAGCACTAACAACATTCAATGTCACACGTTCAGCTTCCAGCTTCAAAATCATCACCCTCCCTGACACCCTCTTCACCTCCAAAACACTCTCCACATACTCTTCCTTCAGGATAACACCTACCCCTTTCCTCCTTCCATCCACACCATGGTAAAACAATTTAAACTCTCCTCCAATACACCTGGCCTTAACACCCTTCCATCTAGTCTCACACACACAGAATCAACCTTCCTTCTCTCCATCATATCAGCTCATTCTCTGCCTTTACCAGTCATGCTGCCAACATTCAAAGCTCCTACTCTCATTTCCACTCTCCTCCACTTCCTTCTCTCCTACTTCCTCTGGACATGCCTTCCTCCTCTTCTTCTTCTCCTTTGGCCAACAGTAGCCTAATTTCCACCGGCAACCTGTAGGCTAACAGCACTGGTGGCGGTCGTTGTTAACCCGGGCCTCGACTCATCTGGTATTACCCGGGATTGGGAGTAGCACAAAGTAATACAGTGGGTTGTCTATATATCCCAAGTGGCTGCTTTGGATTTTTTAAACCTAAAATTTCAAATTCCAAAAAAAAATAAAATCTGCCAATATTTTCTGTAAATGATGAAAGAGGCTGAGATGTTCTGATAGTTATGGTCATGTTAGATAGAGCAAGCACCTTCATCCAGAAGGCCATAAGGCCATAAGAAAACATGCCCCCAAATGCGCGCACGCACACACACACACACACACGCGCGCGCGCACACACGCGCACACACACACATACTGTGTGTGCTCATGCTTTTAGGCCTCGTATTGATTTTTCCAGAGTTATGAAATCAAACAAAACCGAGATGTTTACACAGATTCCATTTCACACTCTTTGATGAGCCGGTGATCAAATGTGTGTGTGTGTGTGTCTGTGTTTGTGTGTGTGTATGGATTGATTGTGCCCGCTTTGGAAACACCTAGCCAACAAAAGCTTCCTTGCACCTTTTTTTTTCCAGTTTAAGGCCTTGGTGTTAATTCACTCGTATCTGAGGCTTGTGTTTGTGGACAGATTCGTGCGTAGTGTTGATTCAGCCCAAGGCGACTGTTGATTCTGAATGGCTTCTTTGCGTTTTTGTTCTCCGAGCCGTTGCTGTTGATACAGTGCGAGGCGTGTTCAGCGTCCGCTGTTGATTTGATCCCTTCCCCACTGCTGCTTTGCCCCCAGGGGGACCCACTGTGTGCCTCCAAACCTATCGATCGGCTGAGGAGAGGAAAACATCAGAACGGCACTGGGTAAACAGCTCTGTCAGGTGTGGAGAATCTACTGGTGTCAGGGAAATGAATGGGAGCTGCATTCATGGCCAGCTCACGGGAGGCAATCTCACAGGCAGGTAGAGCGGCAGTGGACTGATCGACAGGGTGTCTGCATGCTGGGCTCTGATGGTGGAGAATCATGTTCTCTGTGGTCAGCCTTAACATTAAAACTACCTGCTTTATATTTGATAGGTTCCCTAAAACCCCTTGAGAAACACCCACAAGACCGCTGAGGGTGCTGTAGTATCTGCACCAGCAACAAAGGCTTTAAATCTGCTAAGTTAAGAGTTAAGGCCTTCATGGATCAGACTATTCCAGCATGCCTCACAGATGCTCGATCAGAAGTCTGGAAATTTGGAGATCGAGTCAAAATCATAAACTTTGGAGCAGCAGTGGCCCATTGGTTAGGGACTAGGCCCTAGTTTTGGAAGGTCAAGGTTTTTCTAATCCCAGATCAGCAGGTAGCAGGAATGCAGGACAGTTTCCCAGCAGATTACTGCCCACAGCATCACACTGCTGCTACCAGCCTACCTTCTTTGAATCGTGGTGGTTATTTAACATTTGCCTCGCTCATTGTGTTGAAGCCCAACTTCATAGTTTTATGCAGCTTGCCATCAATGAAACTCTTGGTTCCTTCTAGGTATGCACTGCTGTTTTTGCTGCTGCTGTATTTCACATTGACTTCCCTCCACCATGCCTACAAGCGTGTAGTCAAAAATCTGCCTTTGCAGGCCTTGTATTGACATGCAAGCATATACATAGCTGTCTTCATTCCCATTCTAGTGTCCCTGTCGTTGACTTTGCCATCTCAATTTTCCTTTGTACAGTCTAATTCACTACCCTCCCCTAAATTACTTCACTGTATACTCTATGACAGCGTCATGTACGCTCTTATCTTCGTTGTTAATTAACTCTGACCCTGAGAGTCTTTTTGGGCACTTACTTGACTTATGGATGAAGACTCTTTTAGATTAATCTACCTTGTCACCCTGCTTTTTGCATCATGGCTTTGCCATTTAAACGGGAGGTGCCAGTGGGCGCTGGCATTAGCACCGGGTTCTAAAAGGGCACATCATTAATCACCGTCCCACACAGCCAGGCAAGGGGGGCACTGCATTCACATGAGCTGCTGGAGGTGCTACTGAGAGTGTTTGCAGTGCGTCTGCCTCAAATCTATTCGTTCCTCAACCTGAGTGTGTTGAAAAGATCGAGTCACTGAAGTGTGGCAATTATTGGAACACGGCAGAGAAACTCTTCACAAGAACTGCACTTAACTGCAGTGGCTGGTTTTGGGAAGGTTTGGGCCCTTGAATTGACTTACAGTGTAGGTTCATCATTTGGAGAGTTCGTCCATCCAGTAATCCTCTGATCTTTACACCATGCTGGCGACATTTGATTGCATTCAGCCACAAGAGCTTTCAAGAGGTCAGATAGTGATTTTGGAAGACATATCTGAGAACAAAAAAAAACGATGTTGGCTTTAAGAGCAACAAGATATCTTTGAGAAGCTTGTTGGGGTTTAGCTTCTTCTTTAGTCTTTTGTTGCCCCGAGGTGAAGGTGGTCACTCCTGGCTTCTCTTTTGCCTTCCTTATCATTAATCAAACCTGCATAGTGTTTATTCCATCTCTCCTTTATCTGAGTCACTATCTTTCAACCAGGGTAGCAGAAGAGCCTCTCCCAACTCTCATAGGGCAAAAAGTGAAGAAACACCCTGGTCAGGTCTCACTTCATTGCAGCTTAAATAAGCTCACACCTAGGAAGCAGTATGTCATCTCCAATCCTGCCGTCATATCTTTAGGATGTGGGGAGAACCAGCAGACCCAGAACTGAACAAAGAACCTTCTCGCTTGAATCTTTTTCAATTTCATATTGTCCCTTAGAACTTAAGGAAACCCCTCACCTTCAACAGGGTTGCATGAAATCTTCACCATCAATTGCATTTCTTCTTTGTCTTTTTTCAGCTGCTCCCGCTTAGGTGTTGTCACCATGGACCACCTGTCTCCATTTCTTCCTGTCCTCTGCATCTTCCTCATTCCGACCACCTGCATGTCCTCTCTCACCACATCCATAAACCTCCTCTTTGGTCTTCCTCTTGTCCTCTCTCCTGGCAGCTCCATCTTTAACATCCTTCTCCCGATATAATCATCGTATCTCCTCTGGACATGTCCAAACCAATGCAACCTTGTTTCTCTAACTTTGTCTCCTAAACGTGAGCTGTCCCTCTAATATACTCCTTTCTAATCTTGTCCATCCTCGTCACACCCAACAAGAATCTCAGCATCTTCAACTCCAACACCTCCAGCCGCCTCCTGTCTTTTTGTCAGCACCACCACCACCATCAACAACCTGTACAACATAGCTGGTCTCACTACTGTCCTTTAAACCTTTCTTTTTACTCTCTTTGAGTAAAGACACTTACAGAGGACACCGGGTAGAGAGGAAGAAGCCATTTGAGACACAGCCTAAGTTTAAAGCAGTTTTAACTAAAACAAACACCATATGTTCTTGTGATATTCCTGATGCTGTATCTCAGCCAATGAGATGTTAGAACCTGCACCATTAGTTTTGTGTATGAAATCACTGCTTGATGCATTTCTGAGTGACAAGCTGATTGACGTGGAGTGTGTATGTGTGTATCTTTCCACAGCTGCACACACAAGCACACTTTCTCACACATATCTGGGTACAGACACACACACACACACACACTCACGTAGCCTTGCGGGCAGCATATGAATATTTAACAGTAGCTTCTCTGCTTGCAGAGGCTGCCAGTCAACGGCAAATAGAACTTAATCTTTTCAATTTCTGGGTCCAAATATTCACACTGGCTGCTGTTTGTCTGGCCCATTAATGAGCGCTCCCCCATAATCCTCAGCTGCTAATTCAAGTGGCTGCTGGGGCGGGCAGCCAGGAGCGAGCAGAGCACAGCCTTCCATACACGACCCAGATTATACACACACATGCACAAACACACACACACACACACACACACACACACAGACAACCACACACACACACACAGACAACCACACACTCACCCTCTTCCCTTATTCCTCCCTCATCGTTTTTCTTTTAATCTTTGTACCAGCGTTATGCTTCCACTCCTTGGCCACTTTGTTAGAAACACCCATGTTGGGTTTCCACCCATTGGCCACTTTATTGGAAACACCCACTTTGTGCTACTACACACCTGCCACTTTATTAGAAACATCCCCCTTGTTTTTCATCTCTTTGGCCACTATATTAGAAACACCCACCATCTGCTTGATCTTTTTGGCCACTTTATTAGAAATACCCACCTTGTGCTTCATCTCTTTGGCCACTTTATTAGAAACACCACCTTGTACTTCCACCAACAAGGTGTCTTTCTTTCCATCATCCCCTCAGCCATGTCTTCACTCTTTACCATGCCCACTCCAGTCCTATCCTCTGGTCACCGGCCTTCACTGCAACGCTATAGGCAGCCGGGACCATTTAGCTAAATGCACCTTTGGTCAGTCCATTAGCGGATGGGTGGGTGGGGCGGAGGGGGACGTGGTCACGGTGTGTGACCCTCCCCGCCCTGCTGTGATTAATGGACTAGACGGGGGCACACACACACACACACATAGACGCACACTCATTACCTCATTAGGATGTGCCGAGGGTTGCAGGTAATCTCCCTCATTAAGCTTCGGCGACGGCGGCTGGAACTGGGTGGTGCACACACACACACACACACACACACACACACACACACACACACACAAACACACACACACACACGTTATACACCACCTACAATACATGCTCTTTTTCTCTGCCATTCTGTAAAACCGCACCACACATACTTACTCCACAGAGTCTTTCTCAAATACACACAGTCCAACACTGCTGCCCACTCTTTTGTCCACACCCACTCAAAGACACGTCTATGAACACTCAAATGAACCTTACCACTAACCCAGCACAGGCCAGGGCTCATGGCATCTTCTTCAGCACCCTCTGTTGTTCTGGAAACTCTGCAGACACCAGGGCTTTAGATCTAGCCTACCTTAAAAGTGCCTTTGTGAGCAACACCGTCTCCCTCCTTCTTACAGTGTGAGAAAAAATGAGCCAGATAAATTAAACAGATGCACGAAAAAAATATATATCACTACCTTAAAAAAGACTGCC
>CM029381.1:1196148-1198648 GCA_017165825.1 Hepsetus odoe
TGTTTCCCAGCCCATTACCTAAACTCTTTTTTGTCTCTTGTGCCCAGAAGATGACTGTTAATGTTTGGCGTCTTCACCTGTACTGCTTAGTTACCTGAGCTTTTTTTTTTTTCCTCAGATTGATTGTCCAGGTGTGCTCACCTGTACTGATCAGTTACCTGATGTGTCTTCAGAATTTTTATTGACGTGTTGATCTTAGGCGGTTCAGGCGTGTCAAGGAACCAAGAACAGATTCTTGCTGTTTCTCTTTTGTGTCCAGCTGAGGTTTCTGAGATGTTTCCAGCACCTTGGACATGAGGCTTCTCGGGCGTGTTCAGCACTTTGGGGAGCTTTCTCAGGTACAAACAGTCCCAGTGGGCTTCTTCAGGCTTCTCAGGTGGGCTCAGCCAGTTGATTGGATACCTGAAGCATCTCCGGTGTGGTCAGCTCCTCGGACAGCAACCTGAGGTGTGTTCTGTCAGGTTGAACACTTTTTCACAGGTTTATTCAGTACCTGAGGCAGGTTTCTCCCGCCCCTTCTCTTACTCTGTAGGCTGCACTGAGTGCAGAGAAGTTTTCAGAGTTTTTGGGTGATGAAAAGAAGTAAAATACTCTCCCTGTCAGACACACAGACACACACACACACACACACACACACACACACACACACACACACACAGACACACACATATTTAAACACACACACACACACACACACACTTGGAGTCTTGTGTCACAAATGGGTATGTTTCCACATGAGGCAGCAGTGAGTCACATACAAACAGGTGGGGAGGGGCACAGGCAAGCGGGAGGGGATGGGGGCAAAAAAAAGCGCCAAGTGGCTAGTCGGTGTTTGTTACAAACCAACGTGGTGTGTGAGCGTGTGTTTGCTTCCACTGCAGGAGAATAAACGATTAAAGCACGTGTTTCACTCACACAGTTATTTTATATATTATTATTGTATTATTATTATTATTATTAGTATTACCATTATTTAACTACGAGTAAATACGCAGTAATAGTTACCCGGGTTGACTGGTTACATTTGGTTGATTGAAAGTTAGATATTTAGATGTAGATGATATGAAATTTTAAATCTGCTATTTATTCCGATAATATCACCAAATCATTTCAGAATGCTCTTAAACTGTTCTTACCCATCCAATGTAGCATGTTTGTATTTCTAACCAAATGTCACACTTAAATTTATTATTAATAATATTATTTATATTATTTATTTTATATTTATTATTATTATTATTATTATTATTATTATTATTATTATTATTAATTATAATAACGATAATAATCATCATCATCATTTTCAGAACAATAACATTTATAAATTGATTACATTTGTTTTGTTTTTTAAATTCAATTACTTCCGACTTTGTAATAAAAACGTTGTAAAAGTGATGTCATACATTTTCGCTACTTTAAACGTTAAGTCGTTGTTATTGTTATTATTGTGTATTTCTTACACAAACACTAAACACTGAACACGTCCCTGATTGGTGGGATTTGTGTGTGTGTGTGTTAATAAACACTGAGATGTGAATGATACTCTCTAATAAACACAGAGGAGTGTAAACCGCCGCACTGTGGGAGAGAATAATGGCGCATAATGACCAGGAACATTTACCTTTTACACACACACACACACACACACACACACACACACACACACACACACACACACACACACACACACACACACACACACACACACACACACAGAGCCACTAAATCGGTGTTAATTCAGTCTCTCTCGGCCTGTACATTACCATGTGAGTGATATTTGCATTTCCAGCCCAGAGAAAATGATGAGCTGAGTAAATATTTAAATTCTCTTCCAGCCGCGGGTCCTCCACCATTGATGGAGCTCAGGGTTTAAAATCCCGCACATTTCCCTCTAAATAGCTACATACATGAGAAAAGACAGCCCCCCCCCCCAACACACACACACACACACACACACACACACACACACACATCCCAACCCAACAGACCTTTACCGTCACACACCTCCAAACACGACCAGCAAAATCACTCACAACGCTACATTTCACTCGCTCGCCTTTCCTAAAATAAATAAACAATATAAAAGTCCGAACGGAAGGAAATAAAAGACCGTCCTGTAAAGTCCACCGTCCTCACATCAGCTTCATCCGCGTCAGAGGAGCCCGAGAGAAACCCAGCGAAGAATAACAGGCGCCGCAAGACAACAAACAAACTAACTAACTAACTAACAAACTAACAAACTAAACCTCGCCGCTCGTTTGAAGCTCGTCCCTCCGCCGCGTTCCACATTTTTTAAAACGCTTTTTGGCGATGCCGTTCCGAAAAAGGAACGTTATTTAAATCCGTTTCCACGGCAACCGCCCTCCGATTGGCCGAGCGCGGCGCCAATTAAAGGCGGAGGAGAGAGAGAGAGAGAGAGAGAGAGAGAGAGAGAGAGAGAGAGAGAGAAGAGACACACGCGCGCACCAAAAAAAAAAAAAAAAAAAAAAAAAAAAAAGGA
>CM029381.1:1203648-1372562 GCA_017165825.1 Hepsetus odoe
CAGGGATCAATTGATCTCCTGTCAGTCTTATTGAGCAGCATTGTTCATTCTGGGCAGTGTTACTGATCTGCGGTCAGTCTCAATAATCAGCAAGTGAAGTTATTGATCTATTATTGACCAGTGGACAGTGTTATTGATCTGTGGTCCATCTTATTGATCAGTGGACAGTGTTATTGATCTGTGGTCCATCTTATTGATCAGTGGACAGTGTTATTGATCTGTGGTCAGTCTTATTGATCAGTGGGCCGTGTTGTTCAGTTGTGTTGGTCATTTTGATCAGAGGGCAACATTACTGATCTGAGGTAAGTCTTCTTTAGCAGCATTATTAATAAGGGGTCAGTGTTATTGATCTAAAATCTGCAGGAACTAGTCACTAATGGTCAGTTATTGATACTTGCAGTGTCCTCGTGTACGGATCGGAGCCTGTCCCCTGACCTGCCTGAGACTGGCCCAGATGACACCAAGGAGACTGACAACTCCACCTGTTCGGACAAGGACACCAACAACAACGAGAACGAGGAGCAGGGGGCATGCCAGAAACGACGGGGACCTCGGACCACCATCAAGGCCAAGCAGCTGGAGACACTGAAGGCGGCATTTGTGGCCACGCCCAAGCCCACACGCCACATCCGTGAACAACTGGCCCAGGAGACCGGCCTGAACATGCGCGTCATACAGGTAATCAACTAAACACCTGCCCTACAAATAAGCCCTGTCCATGGTGTCAGGGTGCTTTTAAAATCTCACAGTGTTGTTGGTTATTTTGGGGGTTGAGTCACTGGGGTTCCTCTAGATCTTCTTGTTGCTATAACAAATGAACATCCACTGAGATCAGAGCAGTGGCGCTTCATCACGGCCTCATTTACAGCACCACCATCACTCTCCTGTTCTGGGTGGGGTTTTTGGAGCCAAAATGGAGGCAGCCCCCCCCCCAGACTCTGGCGCTGTGTGTTGCTGCAGACGGCCCCTATGAAGTGTATTGTGTGTGTGTGCTTGTGTGCGTGTGTGCGTGTGTGTGTGTGTGTGTGTGTGTGTGAGTGTGTGTGTGATCCCTCACTCCAGAGGAGGGCAGCCATTTCCATACAAATGTATTCGACTGTTAGACGATTGTTCGCAGTGAGCAGGTGCTGCTTCTGCAGGGCAGGAGGAATGAAAGGGCTTATCCAGTTTCTC
This sequence comes from Hepsetus odoe, assembly GCA_017165825.1. Taxonomy (NCBI): domain Eukaryota; kingdom Metazoa; phylum Chordata; class Actinopteri; order Characiformes; family Hepsetidae; genus Hepsetus; species Hepsetus odoe. Next base: position 1,204,822 of record CM029381.1, read on the forward strand.
TCTCTCTCTCTCTCTGTCTCACTCTCTCTCTGTCTCTCTCTCTCTGTCTGTCTGTCTTGGTCTGTCTCAAACTTTCCTTCTGGTACATTACATTCTCCCTCGTTTTCTCTAATAAATGTCCTTTCTCTCATTCTGTTAGGTCTTTAATCACTCTCTATCTTTTTTCCTCCTTTCTATCTGATTATTTCTTTTTCTCTATACACCTGTTTTCATTCCTTCTCATTTCCCTCCATTCTTTCTCTCTCCCTTTTAATTTTGTCATCCCTCTCTCTTTCCCTCCTTGCTATTTTTCTCTTTCTCCCTCCTCTTTCAATTTTTGCTTTTTGTTATTTTTATTTTATTTTTTTACTCTTTCCTTTCCCTTGCCAGGTCTCTGTCTTATGTATTCTCTCTCTTTTCATTTTTCTCTAGTTTGCTTCCTTATTCTTCTTATATTCCACATCTCCCACCGTGCTTCATCCCCGTTTGTTCAGTCTGTTTTCCTTTGTTCTTTCCTCCCTTCTCTCTTTTATGGTCTCCTCCCCTCCTACCTTATTCCAGCCTGTTTTCATTAGTTTCTTTTTTTTCTATTTCTACCCCTTTTCTTTAAAAAATGCATTTCATGCTTTTATTAATTCCTCAAATATTTAACTTTGTTAATTACTCTCAGATGGAATGATTTTAAATATATATGATATAATAGAGTAGTGAAAACATCTTCACCTCTTTTTCCACCATGTTCATTTTCTTTCTGTCACTCTTCACTTGTTCCATCTATCTTGCTTTGAGTTGCATTTTCTGCCAAAAGTATTCAAGCAATAAAATCACAAGCAAACTGAAGTTAAAGTTATACTATTATACCACACCACTGTTTCTTTCTCTTCTGTGTTTTAGTCCCTTTATGGGTCATTTTAACGATTTCTACCCTGAAAATGATTTCTGCTATTTCTCCAGCAGTTGTATCACTTATGCAGCTTCCTCTGTTGAATTATGGGGGAAAAAATATGCGTAAACATTGTAAAACCACTGTAAGATTCAAATTTACATATGTGATCATCCCTGTAAAATTTTGCATTATTTTGTTTTCCTGTTTTCCCGTTAAATGAGGTTAGCTGCTTTCTGAACCAGCCTAGTGCTAATGCTAGCTAATGGTCTTTTAGGATGCTAGCTTAGCTAATGCAACCTGTGCCAACACAAACACAGCAGGAGGTGGTTCTGTAAACTTTTACAGTTTCTTGTTTATATGACAGACTTCTCCTTTCATAGCTACAATAATGCTAATACTAGTTAGCTTGTGTCATGTTGTCGCTAACGTGGTGTATCTTCACCGAGTTGCAGCTCTACCTGCCACTGTTACTGGAGGAGCTGTTAGCCTGTTAGCTAATGAAAGATTTTTTGACAAACTGCTTCTGCTCACCCTCTGGCATTTCTTTCTTAGTTTTCTTCTTGACTTTTTCTCTTACACTCTCTCTTTCTCATGTTTTTTTTTTCTCTCATCCATGTATTTTTACTTTTTCCTCCAGTCTTTTGGCTCTCTGTAAAAGATCTTCTTTCCAGTTGTTCCTTAATTTAACATTTCTCAAATTGTCCTGTTCTGGTGTGCATTCTCTTTTATCTCTCTCTTCTCGTTCTCTTCCTTGTTCTTTCTCTCTTTCTGTTTTGTTGTTGTATTCTTCCATTGATTCTTTTTCTTCCCTTCTTTTGATTCTCTACTTTTATTTTGCAAACTTTCCAGGCATTGTATTTTCTCATTCTCGCTCTCTCTCTCTCTCAATTCCCCCTTTGCAGGGGGTAATTCTTTCCCACCTCTAATTTTACTGCCTCTATCTGCGTCTGTTAGCCTGTTAGCTTTTGAAAGGATGGTGTAGGAATGTGTGTGTCGGGGAAATTTAGTGTTTTGATGAGAGAATATGGATAATTAGCCTAGCAACTAGTAAACAGGTTTACACGGGCACTAACACCAGCTTAACCAGTTTAAGACAGAGCCAAACCTGTCACGCTGAAGATTAACATAAAAAAACCCATCAAGCAGCAGCGAAAAGAGTGAAAATCTTTTTAACTGCCACTGATAGCCTGCTGTTAGAGCTCAGACTCTGTTCTATTCATGTCCCTTCTCTCTCCTCTTTTTTATATTTTCCCGATTTTCTATATTCTGCACCTTTTCTTGCTTTCTCTTTTCTCCTCACTCTCCTTTTTTGTTTCATTATTTTCATTTTTTCCTCCCAATTTTCACCCCCTTTGTTCTTTCTCCTGTATCATTTTCTTCTTGCTTTTTCCACTATCTTTCTGTTTTCTTGAGACGACTTTCTTCCATTCTTTCTTTCCTCCTCCTCCTTCTCTCTCTCTCTCTCTCTCTCTCTCTCTCTATCTCTCTTTCTTTCTCTCTCTTCAGTCTATGTACATTTTTCACTCTTTCCTCTCAGTGTTCAATCACCATCGGTAACTCTAGCTGTGTTTAACACCCACCCACCATGGCACACACACCACACATACACACACACACACACACACACACACACACACACACACACACACACACACGCACACACCATGGAGTGCTGAAGCAGAGTCTGATGTGAACATCTTGCAGCAGCAATGTCCCTCTCTCTTCTCCTCCCTGATCACATTAACGTCAGCGTGAATCTTTTCTTCACTCTGCCTGTGAGGATCACACACAAACACACACACACACACACACTCTCTCTCTCTCTCTCTCTCTCTCTCTCTCTCACGGCTTTCAGAAGGCTATATTTGACCGGTGGAGGTTAACGGCTGTGTGTGGACGTGTTGGAAGATTGACGCTGCTGATGTTTGACGATAGTGTGAGATGGAGTTTAGCACGTTGTTCAACTCTCGGCTCTTATTTAACACTGACTCCATACTCAAATCAAATAAAAGCTCCAGTACCGACAGAAAGACAGGAAGGGAAAGGCAGTGCCGAGGATTAAAAAAAAAGGAGTGCACAGAAAAGAGGGAATAAGGAAGAGAAAGAGGATTTCATAGAGAAGAGGAAGATATTGAGATGAAATAGTAAAGAGTGAGAGAGAAAGAGAATGAGAGAGAGAGAGAGAGAGAGAGAGAGAGAGAGAGAAAGCTGGGAGAACAAAAAAGAATTATGAAAGAAAGAAAGTGATAAAGTGTCAGAAAACAGAAGCTGGAAGAGAGAAAAAGAACTGAGACAGAAAAAGGTGAGATAAACAGAGAAACTGATAAAAAAATAAATAAAAAAAGAAAGTGGAAAAAAATGAGAAAAATAGAGAGACAAAAAGAGAGAGAGGGGAGAGAAAGCAAAAAAAGAAGAGAGAAATTTTTTTTTAAAGAAATGAATGAATGAAAGTCATAAAAATTGAGAGTGTGAAGAAAAGAGAAGAAATATAAAGATGAGGAGCGAGAGAGTAGAGAGATTAGAGAAATTGTACTTATTTCTGATTCTAAAGCTTGGTTTTGCATCATTGGATCAGCAGTGGCTGATCATGACCTGTGATAACATGATGAATCTGGACCAGTACCAATAACCTAATTTTCAAAATGATGTAATACAATGCCATTCATCCATTCAGTTCAACTTTTGCATCATCCCTTAATCTTCTTCACCAGGCCAGCAATGGGAGGAAGGCATTTTTGTTCATTATTAAACCCCACATTCAGTTCATTACACTGTTTAAGATACTTTTTGGAAGGATTGAGGTCATCAGTTATGCTAATTTTATGGGAGTTTGTTGTAACTCTAGATGAAGGTGTGTATGACAGAGCGTATAAGACTAGGACAGGATGGGGTGAGATAGAGGATACTGATTGGGTTAAGCAGGGTTGTTCATGGTTCCTGATAGAACTTGGAACAAGAATGATCAAAAATAGCTAATTTCTGGCTTAAAATTCACCGTTTAAAAAAGATGCCACAAAGGGCTGTTGATGCAAAGATTAAAGAAACACTTTTGATTCCTTAAAGAAACATTTTAGACAAAAAAATGGAGAGTGGAAATAACTCATGTGATATCCATTGGAGCTCCATTCCAATTCAGAGTTTCTAGCTAGAACCTTTAAATGATGTGGAGGTTCTTTAAAAACCATTAACAAAAACCATGATGGCTGCAGTTCCCAGCCTTGGTCCCAGAATGTTTCCCTGACCAAACTCCTCAGTGTGTTTACACTGAATGGTGAAGAAGCCCAAAATACCTTCTGGTACTTAAGTAGGAGTAAAGAAACTTTACTATTTCTTTACTCAGTAAGTTTGAAGATACAGACTATGAAATATACTCAGAGTATAAATTAAAAAGTACAGGAATGTACTGAGAGTATGAACTAAAACGTAAAGGAATGTACTGAGAGTATAAAGTAAAAAGTACAAAAATGTACTGAGAGTGTACAATAAAAAGTACAGGAATGTACTGAGAGTATAAAGTGAGACGTGTCTCCTCTGAAGGACGTCTGTACCGTCTGTTTGTGCTGAAAGTGAACTGAATCTCACTCCATATTAATAGAATTCAGAGACTATTAAAGCCTTCAATAAAAACAATCTACTGAAAATAAAGAACATTAACTTCACTGCTTCACTTTCATTCATGTCTCTACTAGTTCTCCCGTCACGAATATCACACTCAGCACATGCCTTTTCTCCACTGTCCACTCTCCCTGCCTCCTCTTTTATGTCTCCTTCCATCTGTCCTGTGGTGATGGACACACAGTGTTTATGTCCATTTAGGCTGAAGCAGGTCTGGATGTTGGAAACTTGTCGGAAAATTCATTCTGGCTAAAGTAAGGAGTCTGTTCTAAAAATGAAAGGAGGATAAAGTCCAGATATTTGGGGTAAAATGTAGTCATTTAAGGAAGGTACGGGCAAACTCTACTCAAATACAGCATGAAAACACGTTGACTTCATTTCAAGCAACAACAGGAAGCTGTTGGAAAATCCAAATGGATGTAGTCATTTTCACGCCTCATCTACTGTTTTGCCATTTTCTTTTTTTTCTTTCAAGTTATTTGAAAATTCCAGTCGCTGTTTGCATGGATTTCATGACAATCAGTCCCCTGCAAAAGTCATGACAGAGACATTTATAGATGCTATATAGACAAGCAGTTACTGCATCATGAAAGTCTACGGCTAAATATTATTTATAAATTCTTTACTGTCTGCCATGACTGTTAATATAGAAAATGTTTTCTATTTACAGCTTCCTGAACTTTCACAATAGCAGAACCGGTATGCTGCAATTTAGAACTACTATAAAAGGTTCTTTAAAGAGCAATTCACTCTTTTCCACAATTGCATGATTGTACAATGTATACGTTCAAATGGATCGTATATTAACGAACCGTTAAAGAACAATTTAAGAGTGTATGATGGCTGTTAAACTTCTAAAAGTAAAAGAAGAAAAATTTTATTTATTTATGTAGGTGCAGAAATTAAATTAAGACTTAATTAATTCCCCTCCCGTTGGAGAAAACGCTGTGCTTTAAGTCTGTCAAGGCTTTTGAAACTTTAACAAAGCACATTTACAAAAAACAAAATTACTGACAGGGTCTTTAAAGGCTCTTCTCCCGTAACCCTCCAAAACCCTCCAGTTTTTCACATATATTCACTCTCTCTCTCTCTCTCTCTCTCTGCCTGTGCTGCAGGTGTGGTTCCAGAACAGGCGGTCGAAGGAGAGGAGGATGAAACAGCTGAGCGCACTCGGGGCCCGTCGGCATGCCTTCTTCAGGGGTCCGAGGAGAATGAGGCCGCTGGGCGGGCGGCTGGACGACCCTGATATCCTGGGTCCCGGGGGATACAGCTACTATGGCGGTATGAAAGGAGAGTCTCTCTCTCTCTCTCTCTCTCTCTCTCTCTCTATCTCTCTCTGACTCGCTCTCACTCTCTTTCTCTTCCTTTAGTCTTCTACACACAAAGAATCTGTCCTTCGTGCACGACACACAAAAACACATTTGCAGGCAATGCCACGCTTCGTCCTTACACTCACCCACACTCACAACTGTGGGCCTTCTCCCTCACCTTGAAATGACAAAAGCATCTCCTCTCTCTCTAACTCTCTCTCTTCCCCCCTTACTCTATTTTTGGCTCTATTCCCCCTCTGCTGCTACTTATTCTCCCTCGTTTCTCTCATCTTTTTCCTACCTTCTACCTTGCAAGGCAAGACAAATCTTATCTGTTGTATTTTGCAGCGCACCTGAAATGATTTGGTGTAACTACACCTTAATTACATAGTTGTTACAGCGTTACATAGCAGTTATTACATTCGTTTTCTATTCTGTAGGAGGATGTTCTTGGTTTTAATGGCCAAAAAAGGCAAAATTATGATTTTTTTTTTCATTCTTGCAAAATGGTACAGGTGAGAAAAGTAACCTATTTATTCTAAATCATAATAAAGTGGAATTGATGGGGATAAAAATAGACACGCTACAAGTAAGAATTCATTTGGGTCATTTGATCTGTTATTTACGTGTTTCTGCTGTAAAACCATCCATAAAAGACTCATGACTCTCTAAAGCAGCACTGCCGTGACATTCAGAGTAAATGGGATGAATCAGGCAAAGCCTGCTGGGAAATGGAGTCCAGAAAATAGACGTTCAAAAAGAACAATTTCGTTGTCATGTTGCAAAATCAGCCGGCTGTGTTTTTATTTATTTATTTCACTTATTTATTCGTAAAAAGTGGCTTCTCTGCAGCAGCGTCCGTGGTTAATTTTTTCAGAGCGTAATCTAAGCCCTGTGGCACCTCAGGTTGCCAGTTATTGAGAAAATAAGTCACATTAGCGCAACTTCACGGCCAAAGCAAGCAGGCACTGAGGAAGGGAATATATTTCTGGTGTTGCACAAAAACTGGCTCCGTGCGTTGGGGCATCAGAGGGAGCTGGAAATACTGTTTTCACTTGAGTAGGAGAGAAGACAGCAAATGTGTGTGAAAGAAAAAACAGAATGTGTCCCTTCCATCCACCCCCACCTCAATGCCCCACTCTTCTGTTTACTCCCTCATTAACAGCTGTTGGTTTTTGTTTCTTCCTTTTTCTCCTCCTTTTCTTCTAGCTGAGCCAGCTCAGTGTCTCAGTTGAACGGAGCATTTTGCGAGCATGTTAATCAGATTAGGATTAGGAACACGCATGCCAAAACAAAACAAAACCGGCTCAACAAATAGCATTAAGTGGGGAAAAAAAACAGCTCCATAGAGCAAGCCATTGATTCCACTTTCTCTCCTCCGTGGTCGCCCAGGGCCTCGCCCTAGTCATGTGGTTTCAACTCTATAGCAATGTGAGATTTACGCTTAAGGCTGACCAGCCCATTCGCACTTTCCCTCTGTCTCCCAGGTCTAATTCTCCTTCCTTGATTCTCCTTCACAGAGTACCAGGGCGACTACTACGGCCCAGGGGTCAACTACGATTTCTTCCCCCATGGGCCACCCTCCTCACAGGCCCAGTCTCCGGCAGAGCCACCCTACCTCCTCAGCTCAGGCTCCAGGGTGCTGGACGGTGGTCCAGGCTCGGCCCATCACCCAACAGACGACCAAAGGTTCACGGACATGATCTCTCATACGGACACCCCCAGTCCTGAGCCCGGCCTGCCCGGACCCCTGCACCCCAACCCGCAGAGCGAGGGCTTCGGAGGAGGGCCCAGTCCACCATTCCCCCTGGCCAACAACACCAGCTACAATGGCCCACTGCCCCATTCTGGCCAGGACATTGGGGAGAACACAGTATGGTAGAGGTACCCTTAGGAGTTTGGATTGAGGTAAAGGACAGGGCTCAAGGGTTAAGGACAAACAATGGACACTGACTGGACCCATCCTGCCCTAAAAAACTCAAGCCCCAGCCGGCTCCAACCCCATCTACTCCAGTACTGCATGAGATTGCCCCGGTTTTCTCAAGAAAGATATGTCGTCTCGGAAACGGACGACCCAGGAAAGCCGGCCACAGGACAAATATGCCGGAAAGCCTAGCAGGGACATCTCTCCGTCCTCCCGCCATCATCATTCCTGTGGTCATGCCGCTCAGCTGGAATATTTTCCGTTGTCATGGCTTCTCCCACCTGAGCATTATGACATCACAATGTACGTTAGTGCTCCTGTTTTTTTTTTCTCTTTTTTTTTTTTATACTGTTTCATTTACAGTCCAGACAGTCAGCGGGTGTAACCATACATTTGGAATAGAGTGAGGTAGCATACTGAAAAGCTAAGACTTTGCTTCTTTCTTTATTCAAGAGTTAGAAAGGAAATTTGTTCTTTTTTCTTTGTTTTCTCCCTTGTCTTAAAACTCCTGTTTGTAACACAGTATTTGGTTAATTCATTCGCTAAAAAAAAAATTAAACATTTTATTAAAACATTTTGATGAATACTGAGTTTGTTGAAGCCCATTCTTGCTTCTTATAGGTTGATCTTTCTTTCCCTTGCTGCTTTTTTTTGAGGTTTTTCCACATTGTTGTTCAGGGAAACTGACAAAGTAATTTTATTTCATGTCAAACTGTTTGAAATCACCTACATGTGTCTTCCAAAAGTATGTGTTGATTGAGGAACATTTCATGGAGTGCCATTCTGTGAGGGAGGCTCTGCCATTTGGTTCCATTCACCTGCACTGTAACTCTACATCTGCATGGTGTAGAGTTAACAAATACTTGGGATCAGCGGTTCAGAGTAACATTGAGTGTAAAAGAGAGGTGAAGATGAGAGTGCAGGTAGGTTGGAATGGATGCAGAAGGGTGGTAGGAGTGATCTGTAAAAGATGGGTACCAGCAAGAGTAAAAGGGAAGTGGCAGGACAATAGCTATGGTATTCAATCTAGAGATGGTGACACTGACAAAAAGGCAGGTGGTGGAGCTGGAGGTGGCTGATTAAAGAAGCTGAGATTTTCACTGGGACAGGATTAGGAATGAGTTTATTAGAGGGACAGCTTAGGTTAGATGGTTGGGAGGCAAGGTCAAGGAAGCAAGATTGCATTGGTTTGGACCAGAGGAGAGGCGAGAAGTATATTGGGAGAAGGATGTTGAAGAGAAGAGGAACTTTATGGATGTGGTGAGAGGACATGCAGGGAAACTGTGTGAAAGATAAAGATGTAGAGGACAGGAAGAAATGGGATAATACACTGTGGCGACCCCTAATTTGAGCAGACGACAAAAGATGATGATTATAAAAGAAGAAAAGGAGAAGCTAAATATCATTCAACGGTGCATTTGCTCTGTATTATTGTACAAAATGTGATTTGGCCTCAGCTTCATGAAGGGTGTTTGCTCCATTTCTGGACTGGCTGTGTAAAACCTGAAAACTTTGAGCAGCCTGGTAAAGCGTTCCACCAGGTAAAGCACCTGGGGTCTTATTTAGGAAACATGTCCCATAAGTTAGCTTTAACTGAGGACCTTTGGTTACCTGTGTCCACATTCTACACTAAAGCCTGAAAAACTGACATTTCGCCTGGCTCTTGTGATCAGTGTCCCTTAAATCTTCTACAATCAGAAAATCAGCAGTGCTTCAACACTGTTGATTCCTATGGACAGTTTTTTTCACTGTAAACTTAAGGTGAGTCTTGGCATTTGGTCTTTTGTGTCCATACTCTTTCCCTCCCAGTTAGAGAAGCAAGGTTGTGTTGGTTTTGACATGTCCAGAGGAGAGACAAGGATTATACTGAGAGGAGGATGTTGAAGATGGAGCTGCCAGGAAAAAGGAGAAGAGGAAGACCAAAGAGGAGGTTTATGGATGTGGTGAGAGAGGACATGCAGGTGGTTGGTTTGAAGGAGGACGATGCAGAGGACTGGAAGAAATGGAAACGGATGATCCGCTGTGGCGACCCCTAAACGGGAGCAGCCGATAGAAGAGGAAGAAGAAGCTCTTTCCCTCCCAGTGTAACCCTGCCATTTGAACTCAGGTGAGAGCTTCTGTAAAAGTTGTTGGGACATTTACTGTTTTGTTATTCATTTGTTGATATAAAATTTCATTTTCACCTCATACACACAAGCTAGAAGGAAACATTAGCTGCTTTCCATTTACTGAGGTAAATAAAACTGAATTTTTTTCATACGCTAAGCCTTTTGTTAATATTTCCTAGCGTAGCGAATCTTTCAAAGTTAATTAAGTCATTCCTACACATTCTCAGTAAGGGCAGAAAGATCCCACGAGCAATCTGGTGACATTTTTAGCTAGCCAGCTACCATTTCATGTCATTGATTAAGCTAACCAAATGTTAGCTGTGGAAGAAATAGTATGATTTGACAATTTTTTGACCATTGTTTACTCATTGTCCTCTAATTTCTGACTGTCAGGTCTAAAACATGCTTGATTGTTTGACCTTAGCTTTCTTTCTATCTCCACCAAATTATCCCCAATTCTTTAGACTGTTGTCAATTGCTGCATCCTAAAAAAAACCAAAAAATGTCATCTTTCTTTTTAAGACTCAGTTTGTGTAAGCTTAACCCTTACCTTAACATTTTGCAACACATAAACTGAATTTTTTACATTTTCGGTGGACTTGCCATCACATGTTGATAATGTAAAAAAATAAATAAATGGGGAAAAAAAAGATTTTCAGCATCTTTAACTCTGACAGCTCCAGCCCTGCCTCCTGTCTATTTATCAGTGCCATCGTCTCCAACCCATACAACATAGCTGGTCTCGCTACTGTCCTGTAAACCTTCTCTTTAACTATCATTTAAAAGTGTGTGTAAAAATGTTTTTTCCACTATTTTTAACAAGGAGAAGGTCCAGTGGACAATAGTTCTGGCGGTTTTTCCGACACTTTGGTTGTTTTATTGCTTTTCTGTTTCTGGTTGGTGGACAAAGTGGAATTTCAAACACACAGGGTGGTCTTTTATCAGGTAGTTTGTGTCGCCTTTCTGGTGAGAGCAGTATAATAATAATTCCATTTTCATGAAATGCTGCGTTTTTGAGTGATTTAAGGCAGATATGCCTTAAATCACTCAAATCAGCAGAGGCAGGATGTATGCCCAACCCACATCCACACCAGAGCTCAGAGGTAGGCGATTCGTTCCCCTCGGCATGCGTGGGACTCCCCCAGCATGTGATAAAAACAAACACACGCCCGCAGTGGTGTGCAGAAGCTCTTTAGACCTGCTGTGGATGATTGAGGTACCGGCCCACACAGAGATCCCTCATCGGGAGCCTTACAGAGAGGCCTGGTCGGCCTGCGCCTCGTTCAACTTCATTTAACCTTCGTTTTGTTGCCTTCCTTTCAAAGTGGCGGAGAGAGAAAAGAGCTTTAATGGAAACGATTTACAAAAGAACATTGAAGCCATAATGGAGAATCTCCTTCAACAGCTGAGGTCTCTTCTATCAATGAAGGCAAAACAAAAGGACAGGACAGGCAACATCTGTGCTGCCTCACCATTGCCTCAGAGTGGTGCGTGGCTGATCAGGACACCACCTGGTGGTCACGACTAGAACCACTCAAGGCCGAGCCAGCAAACCCAAAGCAATTACACCGGCCTTGAGGCCAGAAAGAGGATTTGAATATAAATGGAGAGGGAACAGATTTGGCAATTTGTCACCTTTCGTCAAGGCATTTATCATCACCGCACTAGAGAGCACAGTTATGCTTTATGGTGTGGATGTAAACGCATATTTTTTCTATGTATTTGGGGCTCAAAACTGGAAAAGGCATTATCACATTAGATTTCTTTTAACACAGTCCATTCTGACTAACGGCACCAGATCTGCTCTGTTTCTGGTAAGATATATTGACCAAAAAAGAAAAATAAAGATTCCTAATGTTAAAGAGACACCTCAGGTTAGATGATTTGATTGGACAGATAAGGATTATATTGGGAGGAGGATGTTGAAGATGGAGCTGCCAGGAAAGAGGAAAAGAGAAAGACCAAAGAGGAGGTTTATGGATGTGGTGAGAGAGGACATGCGGGTGGTCGGTTTGAGGGAGGAAGATGCAGAGGACCAGAAGAAATGGACACGGATGATTCACTGTGGCGACCCCTAAACAGCCAAAAGAAGAAAAAGAGGAAGAAGCTGGAAAGGCACATCTCAGCAAGAACCAAAATATGGTCGATCCTTTAGTAGGACAAATTAAATGAGCCGATTTAATAAACACAAATGATACTGTTTAACTTTGCATGAACATATCTGGAGCCTAAGCAAGCAAAATGTTCTCAAAATTCTTTAAGAAGAGAAATATTTTACATTTACCTCTAAAATTGGCTTTCAGTGGCAGGTCCAAAAAATGGGATCTCCAAAAATTTGAAGGTTGTGTTTCCTACAAACTTTATTAACTGAAACAATTTCCATTTTTCCCCAAATAAAATTTTTTTGTTGTTAGGCCAAAAATGTACCTTTTTGTTCTAGAAATCAATGAAGAATGTATCATTGCAGTTGAAATCAGAAGATTCCTCTTAAACAATGCATAAAACTCACCTTGAATGTTTTGCCCCAAAGTTGGCAAAATTCGAAAGGATTACCTTCAAATGCTATTTTGGACCATGCTTAAAATTCCTGAAAATAATTATACACAGCAGAGTAAAAAAAAAACTAAACTAGAGAATGATGTATATAATAATGATATAATGTTTATAAAATTCATACATTTCTGGAAAATTAAAGCAAAATCTAATTATTTAAAATTAATAACAAACATTAATAACAAAAGAATCTAATTAATAACAAAAAATAAAGCACGTTGAGCTGCATCTAAATCTGTGGAAAATATTCTATAATTCAATTAAATATAAGCTATTCTTCAATTTTATTTCTTTTCCACGTGCTCAGACCTTTCTATCAGGCCCCGCCCACCACAGACAGCGTGACTATGTCTACAAATAATTGACCAATCAGCAGCGCTTCATCGGTTGCTAGGCTACAGCCGCTTCTCAGCGTTAATACGGAGCAGGTTTAGCCGCAGCGCAGGAAACCCGTTTATATTCATTTATATTTAATTTAAGTGGACGAAGGAATGACGGTTGACAGTTTAAACAGTAGATACTGTGTGAAAGGTGTTGATTTACAGAGGCTGACCGACTCAAACGCGGGCTTTAGCTTTAGCATTAGCTCCTCCCGGAAGCGCCGGTACCGAACCGGAAACCCAAAGCAGACACTTCCTCCCGAACAACAGCACGACTCTACCGTTTCCTGTCCTTTACGACTAAAAGCTCGGAACAGCAGCCCGAGAGGTGAGTGAAGCGCAGCACATCAACTGACACAACTCAGTCGGAGTTTCCCTTCCACCTTAAAAACCCCTGCAGCTCCACCGGACACATTTAAGGTGGAACGGAGAAGTGGAGCAGAGGGAGTCTCAGCCTCGTACTATATACACTGTATGCTATATAAACTGTCTCTTTATACACTATATATCAAATAAACTGTACTATATACTATATAAACTGTGCTGTGTACACTGTATACTATATAAACTGTCTCTATATGCACTAAATACCATATAAATTGTCTCTAAATACATTATGTACTATATAAACGGGTCTCTCTATACACTGTATACTATATAAACTGTACTATATACACTGTATACTATATAAACTGTACTATATACACTGTATACTATATAAGCTTATATATTGATGATATTTTAAATATATATATAAACTATACTGTACAAAATATCCCTGTTTGTCATTTGACGTGTCCCCCCTTAAATGGAAGAGTGTCTTAAATGAAGTCTGTGTTGCTTTAAAGCGCACGCTGACCATAAACTTCATCTCCCACAATGCATGTCGGTTTCGTTACACGGGAAGTGACGGCGTCCCGCCGCTGGATGGCAGTGTGTCCACATCAGCGTTTAACTCGCTTTGCAGAGGAGAAATTTCAACAAATGTTCTCGGTTGTTTGTTGTCCCAGAGTTGTGTCCCTCTCGACTGAGACAGAGTTTAGAAGAAAGTTCATGTAATAACTTGTTTGATGATGTTTCTTAATGAAAAGTGTTTGATCTTTGACCGATGTTGGTTTATTAACCTGATCAATTTAAAGGCTTTATGTTACAATAACACTCAGCAATGTGCCGACACATATTTTAATATGCAAATGAATAAAGGTATTCAAAATCAAACACTGCGCTTACATGAATACAGTCCGGTTTGGTTTAGTTTCCCTGTTCGGGCCGTGAGGATGGGGCAGCCAACTGGACACTTGAACTGGGTTTACGAGATTTCAGATAGAAAGTGATGAGGCACTGGGACAGGTGTGCTGGGACAGGTCTCCTGCTGTCTTTTATTAAATGTGTTTTAGGAGGGAAGCTGAGTGGACCAGACTCCAGTCTTGACAGTCCGAGTTCAGCCAGTCTCCTGGTTAAACACCTGACCTGAGATCAGCGTCTCATTAGGAAGGTCTTCCTGAGCGGCAAGGCGGCGCTGATCTCCGAACAGCCGTACGGATGAAGGTTTGAGACGTCGTCGCTGAGCAGACTGGACTGTGTTTTCTCTTCTGCTGTGTGTTGTGTGTTTCCTTCATTCAGGCGGATTATAATCATGATTTTATGAAATGGTGTGTTTTGTCTGTAGATGTGTCTGATGTCTCTCTGATGTTGCTGATATGAATGATTCTTTTCAAAAGCAGGAAGTGGATTTACTGTTGTCCTTAAAAGAAGATCCTTCACAGTTAATATTTTAAAGCCTTTATTTATTTCACCTTTTTATGTTTAAAATACAGCGGAGGAGTGTTTTAATCTCGGAGAGGTAATCCGAGAGATTATCGGCAGAAAAAAATCAGACACACAAACATGAAAAAATAGTTTAACATAAAAATGGAAGAAGTGTAATACAATGTCTTAAACAGTAACGAGAGGAAAGGTGTGAGGTTCTACAAATCTGATGCTTTAAAGTTATCCATTTCATCGGGACATTTTTTCAGATCTAACCGTGTCAATTTCAATCACAAATTCAATCAAATTAAATTTTTCCATTTAAAACTGCAAATTGACCCATTCAGAGATCCGATTAATTAAAATCTGTATTTTGTATCAGTACAGAGCTGTTCACATGCAGTTAAAGTAGAGCTTTAACGAGGCCCTTAATTCATTTATTCAAATATTATTTTTATATTTACAGCATTTAGCAGACGCTCTTATCCAGAGCGACTTCCACATCCTGATTACAGGAACAGCCCCCCTGAGCAGCTCAGGGTTAAGGGTCTTGCTCAGGGGTGGTAGTGCTGGAGGTGGGATTTGAACCTTGGACCTCTTCATCCAGACGTCTGCAGGAAAGTACCACCACTAGACCACTGCCATGAGTTATTCAAATATTCAAAGGTTTGAGTATTTTTGGCAAAATGCTTAGACACTAAATTAACAGCAATGGGAAAAATGTTGCGCTGTTCTTTTTTTCAGTTTGTCCTCATCTTCAGTGGTTTTATTGACTCACAATTTAGTGTCTTATCCAGCACACCTGTCTGGACTTGTTATCAAGCTCCTGATGGTTTGGGACAGATGTGCAGAGTGTGGGTTCTCCACAGTGAGATTGGGAAACCCTGTCATGACCTGAATCTTCTTTTTTTTTTTTTTTTTTTTTTAATTGCCTGTTTCCTGCAAAGCCCAAAGAACCAAGGATTTGAACAAACTCCTTCTCACTGTGAAGGCATGACTTAAATCAGTAAGCCATAAGATCTCCCGCCTGTCCTCCTTTTTTCTGGACATTTGTCTTTTAAATTCCTAGTGAAGACGTTCAAAACAAAATGATTAGAAGAAGGACAGGTGGGAGATACTGTGGCTTACTGGTATAAGTCATGCCTCCACAGTGAGGAGTTGGTTGAAATCCCAACAAGGAGCTCCATGCCAGTTGTGGAAAGGGTCCTGTGTTTAGATGAAGGTCAGAGAGCACATCCAGACCCCGACCCCCCCGAGAGAAGAACACAGGGTTATGGAGCCGCAAACAAGATTTTTTAATTGCATGCTTAACCCCACAAGGGAACCAAAAATCTCACCCCATTGCACTTTAATTCCTTACTTTTACTTCAAACTCTCTCTACATTCTACCACTGAGCCACCTGACCTCACACTTACCACCCTTTCTTTTTGGAATTTGTCTTTTACACTGAGAGACAGCCATCAGTCAAGACCTCTCTTTT
Organism: Hepsetus odoe; assembly: GCA_017165825.1. NCBI lineage: Eukaryota > Metazoa > Chordata > Actinopteri > Characiformes > Hepsetidae > Hepsetus > Hepsetus odoe. The sequence continues at coordinate 1,220,807 of CM029381.1, forward strand.
TCCATCATGCAACTTCTTTTATTTCAAGTCCCTTTTTGAAGACACTTAGAGCAGATACATCCTCCTCACATGATCCTCCTTCAAATGGCACATAATTAAAGGAGCTCTTTTCTTAAAAGTCAGCTCCTCTCTCTGATGCAAGTTTCCACCTTCCAGCACACCTGGTGTTCAAGATCCATCCTCAGTCCCTCTCCAACAGGAGATCCCACTTCAAGCTGCTCCTCCAACTGAGTGGATGGATGTGTTACTGAGGGGAGGAAAGCTGAGTTTCTCCAGGTGCTGTGGAAGCTTTACCTGCCTGATTAACGCAGGAGAACCAATTCATTTTCAACCCAAACCCCAACAGATGGAGACCTTCAGTAGACTCTGACGGTCAGAGCCTGGACTGCTGGAACTAAGCTTTGCAGGGCACTTCATCACCAGGACCAAGTCTGAACAATCCAGTCCTGCTTCCTGTGTTCTCCAGCCTGAAATCTGCTGTCTGGAAGGACGGATCGGTTCTTTGGTCTTTGCAGGAAATGGGGTAAAGCAGTGAGGACACACGGGGCCAGATGTGCTTTTAATGCAGTGTGTGATTCGGGTCTATGAAAGGGTTTCCCAACCTCACTGGAGAACCCACACTCTGAACATCTGTCACAGACCATCAGGAGCTTGTTCATTAGATAACAAGTCCAGTCAGGTGTGCTGGACACTAAATTGTGAGGACTGGGAACCTCAGGCTTAAGGTAGAAATTCTCCACTGTCTGCAGCTACTGGGACAGAACCCAGCAACTCAATAAAACTACCAAGGAGCGTGAATTAAATCAAACAACTGGTGATGAGAACACACACACGCTGACATCTTTCACTGTTGTTAATTTAGTGTTTAAACCAAGAACTAAATCTGCTGTGATTAGAAAAAATGACACCTGATTGGACTAAAGTGTTAAGTCTTGTTGGAAGCAGAGCAGAGCAGAGCTACCAAAAAAAACTCAAACCTTCTATGAATAAGGGCCTCATTAAAGCTCGGCTTTAACTGCATGTAAACAGCTCTGTACTGATACACAGTGCAGATTAAAAACAGATTTTAATGAACCTGGACCTCAAAAATATTTTTGAGAAAATATTTAATTTGATCTTTTTCAGTAATAAAACACACATAGATCTGAATTAAAGTAAATGATAAAAAAGATGAAATGATTGAGTTTAAAGCATCTCTAGAACCTCACAGGATGTGCTACAAACACATTACATCCCTGACAGGCACAGAACAGCAGCACTAAAGAGCAGATCCACCACGTCCAGGAGACGCCTTCTCTCTCATTACCGTTAAAGACATTTTATTACATTTTTACTCCTTTTCCACTTTTGTGTTAAACTTTTTTTTTCCCCCATTTATACACTCCATGTTTCTGTGTCTGATTTTTTCTTTCGATAATCTCTCAGATTACCTCTCCCGAGACTGAAACACTCCTCCGCTGTATTTTAAACATAAAAAGGTGAAATAAATAAAGGCTTTAAAATATTAACTGTGAAGGATCTTCTTTTAAGGACAACAGTAAATCCACTTCCTGCTTTTGAAAAGAATCATTCATATCAGCAACATCAGAGAGACATCAGACACATCTACAGACAAAACACACCATTTCATAAAATCATGATTATAATCCGCCTGAATGAAGGAAACACACAACACACAGCAGAAGAGAAAACACAGTCCAGTCTGCTCAGCGACGACGTCTCAAACCTTCATCCGTACGGCTGTTCGGAGATCAGCGCCGCCTTGCCGCTCAGGAAGACCTTCCTAATGAGACGCTGATCTCAGGTCAGGTGTTTAACCAGGAGACTGGCTGAACTCGGACTGTCAAGACTGGAGTCTGGTCCACTCAGCTTCCCTCCTAAAACACATTTAATAAAAGACAGCAGGAGACCTGTCCCAGCACACCTGTCCCAGTGCCTCATCACTTTCTATCTGAAATCTCGTAAACCCAGTTCAAGTGTCCAGTTGGCTGCCCCATCCTCACGGCCCGAACAGGGAAACTAAACCAAACCGGACTGTATTCATGTAAGCGCAGTGTTTGATTTTGAATACCTTTATTCATTTGCATATTAAAATATGTGTCGGCACATTGCTGAGTGTTATTGTAACATAAAGCCTTTAAATTGATCAGGTTAATAAACCAACATCGGTCAAAGATCAAACACTTTTCATTAAGAAACATCATCAAACAAGTTATTACATGAACTTTCTTCTAAACTCTGTCTCAGTCGAGAGGGACACAACTCTGGGACAACAAACAACCGAGAACATTTGTTGAAATTTCTCCTCTGCAAAGCGAGTTAAACGCTGATGTGGACACACTGCCATCCAGCGGCGGGACGCCGTCACTTCCCGTGTAACGAAACCGACATGCATTGTGGGAGATGAAGTTTATGGTCAGCGTGCGCTTTAAAGCAACACAGACTTCATTTAAGACACTCTTCCATTTAAGGGGGGACACGTCAAATGACAAACAGGGAAATTTTGTACAGTATAGTTTATATATATATATATATTTAAAATATCATCAATATTTAAGCTTACATAGTATACAGTGTATATAGTACAGTTTATATAGTATACAGTGTATATAGTACCGTTTATAAAGTATATAGTGTATATAGACAGTTTATATAGTATACAGTGTATATAGTACCGTTTATAAAGTATATAGTGTATATAGACTGTTTATATAGTATACAGTGTATATAGTACCGTTTATAAAGTATATAGTGTATATAGACTGTTTATATAGTATACAGTGTATATAGTACCGTTTATAAAGTATATAGTGTATATATACAGTTTATATAGTATACAGTGTATATAGTACCGTTTATAAAGTATATAGTGTATATAGACTGTTTATATAGTATACAGTGTATATAGTACCGTTTATAAAGTATATAGTGTATATAGACAGTTTATATAGTATACAGTGTATATAGTACCGTTTATAAAGTATATAGTGTATATAGACTGTTTATATAGTATACAGTGTATATAGTACCGTTTATAAAGTATATAGTGTATATAGACTGTTTATATAGTATACAGTGTATATAGTACCGTTTATAAAGTATATAGTGTATATAGACTGTTTATATAGTATACAGTGTATATAGTACCGTTTATAAAGTATATAGTGTATATAGACTGTTTATATAGTATACAGTGTATATAGTACCGTTTATAAAGTATATAGTGTATATAGACTGTTTATATAGTATACAGTGTATATAGTACCGTTTATAAAGTATATAGTGTATATAGACTGTTTATATAGTATACAGTGTATATAGTACCGTTTATAAAGTATATAGTGTATATAGACTGTTTATATAGTATACAGTGTATATAGTACCGTTTATAAAGTATATAGTGTATATAGACTGTTTATATAGTATACAGTGTATATAGTACCGTTTATAAAGTATATAGTGTATATAGACTGTTTATATAGTATACAGTGTATATAGTACCGTTTATAAAGTATATAGTGTATATAGACTGTTTATATAGTATACAGTGTATATAGTACCGTTTATAAAGTATATAGTGTATATAGACTGTTTATATAGTATACAGTGTATAGAGACTGTTTATATAGTATACAGTGTATAGAGACTGTTTATATAGTATACAGTGTATATGTCTTCAAACGTCGATTAAAGACCCACCTGTTCATGGAATTTCTCAGGGACTAACCCTCCCAAACCATCTACTCTCCTACCACTACTCTCTCTTTCCTGTCAAAAAAATAAGTGTGTAGTGTATATACTTGTCACAAGGGCTCTTAGTTTGTTACTTAGGTGGTAATAGCTAATCACCAGTTACTGATCTGAGCTGGTTACCAAGATGATGACGATGATCTAATGTGGAAATAAAGCACTGTTGTAAGTCGGTCTGGATAAGAGCGTCTGCTAAAGGCCGTAAATGTAAATGTAAATATAGCGACTGTATATAGTATATAGTGTATAGAGAGACAATTTATATAATATACAGTATATATAGCAAAGTTTATATAGTGTATATAGAGACAGTTTATATAGTATACAGTATATATGGCAAAATGAATATAGTAAATAGTGTATATAGCACAGTTTATTTAGTATATATAGACAGTTTATATGATATATAGTGTATATAGCAGTTTATATAGTATACAGTGTACACAGCACAGTTTATATAGTATATAGTACAGTTTATTTGATATATAGTGTATAAAGAGACAGTTTATATAGCATACAGTGTATATAGTACGAGGCTGAGACTCCCTCTGCTCCACTTCTCCGTTCCACCTTAAATGTGTCCGGTGGAGCTGCAGGGGTTTTTAAGGTGGAAGGGAAACTCCGACTGAGTTGTGTCAGTTGATGTGCTGCGCTTCACTCACCTCTCGGGCTGCTGTTCCGAGCTTTTAGTCGTAAAGGACAGGAAACGGTAGAGTCGTGCTGTTGTTCGGGAGGAAGTGTCTGCTTTGGGTTTCCGGTTCGGTACCGGCGCTTCGGGAGGAGCTAATGCTAAAGCTAAAGCCCGCGTTTGAGTCGGTCAGCCTCTGTAAATCAACACCTTTCACACAGTATCTACTGTTTAAACTGTCAACCGTCATTCCTTCGTCCACTTATATTAAATATAAATGAATATAAACGGGTTTCCTGCGCTGCGGCTAAACCTGCTCCGTATTAACGCTGAGAAGCGGCTGTAGCCTAGCAACCGATGAAGCGCTGCTGATTGGTCAATTATTTGTAGACATAGTCACGCTGACTGTGATGGGCGGGGCCTGATAGAAAGGTCTGAGCACGTGGAAAAGAAATAAAATTGAAGAATATCCTATATTAAATTGAATTATAGAATATTTTCCACAGATTTAGATGCAGCTCAACGTGCTTTATTTTTTGCAGAAATTAATGAATGAATTTTATAAACACCTAGCTTTAAACGTGGGCATCAATCACACACATTAACAATTATTTATATCATTCTCTAATTTAGTTTTTTCCTACTGTTGTTTATATTTGCTTTCATTTCTGTGTGTAAAACACTTTGGGATATTGTAACTAAAATGAAATGTGCAAGCCTGGTGAAATTTCATCATGTATGATAAAAAATAAATTTCACTTTTAAATAAAAATGTGTTGCTACTATTTTAACCATCAGCAGGTTTAGCCTTCAGACTGGAATTTTTCAGGACAAAAAGGCTCCAGAGAGCCACCATCAAGCCATTATAGGGTGCAAGTAAAATGACATGGTGTTTTCATGCTTTCTTTTTTATCATGCCCAAGTGGTGTGATGACCAGCCAGTCGCACCTTCCATTCATGTTATGGTCATATTTCCAGCTTATCAGAGCATTCATCTTCATTAAAGAACAAATCTTCCACCATTTCTGCATGTTGCAGATGCTTCAGAGCTCTAAACAGATCATCAATCAGACACTGCAGCTCAACTATAGGACCTGATTACTGAAGTGTTGATCAACGGTCTCTTCATTTTCATACCAATATTCGTCATTAAAGAGCATCGCTGCTGTTTTCTGTGTGGCAGAAAATAAGACAAAGCTTCATTGTGAGCAGCCGGAGCAGAGACTGATTGAAAGGACTTTAAATTTCCCCCTGTGGTTTCGTTTCAGTCATTTGATCAGATTCTGATACATTGTGACATCTTTGGTCACATTTTATGCAATTTTCCCAAATTCAGAACATCTGAGAACGGTTCAAAATGATGCATTTTTGAAAAATGCAAGGAAAAAATTTGGACCTAATCTGGACTTTAATAGATTGTTCTGTCCTATACTGCACTCCAGTGATTAGAATTCAAATAGAAGGGAATTTTCTGAAATGTGAGGAATTTTGTGCATTTTTTAAATTTCAAAATCCAATTTTCTTTTCCAAAAATTTCAATCAATCATCTTAAAACTTCATGTGAAGGTATTTATATGGGAATTTGGGAATCTGACTCAAAAAAAAAGTGTTTGCCAGAAAAGTAAGAACATTCAAGAGCTGACTTTGAAAATGCCCCTCCGAACTTGATTTTGTGAAATAATTTCACATTTTTTAATTAAATCAACTTCTGTTGTGAGGCCAGAAAATTTGTGCAGTTTTGTTTTATTTTCCTTCCCACAAGCTCCTGTTACAAAAGTAATTTGGGCCTTGCGTGGTAATCAACTATGCAGGACAGATGCAGTAGATGGAGTTAAAGCAACACTGAAGTATTTCAGGAGTAAGTCTCCTTTAGTCTAGACCAAACTTAAACCTTTATGACAGAGATTAGTGTCACTATTGAAATATAACTACATGAATTAATCTAATTACCTCTTTATTATTGCCATATGATCTACTCCAGAATCCCTTTTAAGACCAGGGCAGAAATCACTTTTGCTGCTTTAGTTTAGCATCGGGACACTAATGTAGTTATAGTTCGATAGTGACACTAATCTCTGCCGTAAAGGTTTTAGTTTGGTCTAGACTAAAGGAGACTCCATCATGTCTGGACCGGTCACTTCCACCTAAACCATTTCTTTTACGCCTGACGCCACACAATAACAAGCTGCTCTCTGTAAATAAAGGTTGAACTGAAGTGTCTCTTACAACCTTTATTCATTTCAAGGACATTAACCTCCTACACCTTTAAAGAATCATCTGGAGAAGTGCAGGACTGTATCCCCCATCAACTACCCCCCCAGCCTCCCAACCGCATCCCCCTCCTTCCCTCTTTGGCCTCAGGTGGGCCTGTGATGTGCTGCGCTGCCTCCAATTTTCCTCCTGACTGCCTTTCACATAAGGGGTAAAGTGAGAGGGGCTTCCTCCAGGCCTCGGCCCCCAGAGAGAAGCGCCAGGCAGGGCTGGCCCGAGTCCCACAGCCCGCCTACAACCCCCCCGCAGAGACGGACGTGTGGCTCAGGCACCACCGCGACATTACCGACGGCCACCTCCTCCGTTTATTTACCCACCCTCCATCTTTCTGTTTGCTCCCGGGAGTCGAGCTGTGCTGCAGGAGTCCGGCACAAGTCTGGCAGCTCTTATTGAAAAGCAGAGGCAGGAAGGAGAGAGGGCACAGATGAGGAGCTCCCAGAGAGAGAGAGAGCGAGCGAGAGAGACAGACACACACACACACACACTCACACATACCACAGTCAGGTCATGATGCCATTGGCAGACGTCTAACACTGAAAGTATTTATCGCTTTATTACTCTAATATACAATTTATCTTGCACACACACACACGCATCCTAAAGGCGATCATCACTGATACCCTTTTGTAATGGAGGGAGAGAGAGAGAGAGAGAGAGAGAGAGAGAGAGAGAGAGAGAGAGAGATGCCACTGCTATAAATCTCATCCTTGTTCTCACCGAGCGATCATCCCCATGATCAGCGCCAAAACCTCCAAACATCTTCATGCAATCTGTTCATCCTCTCAACCGAAACCCTTAACATCTTTCCTAGAACCTCCACCCTCCTCTCCACCAGTTATGGGACACATTGCTTTTCCCGAACGGGCCTCAAACCTTCTTCTGCTCGGATCTACTTACGAAATCTATGTGGCCTCAAATGCTTTTCCGTGTGAAAACCCCTCTTCATCGCTGGACCTCTGAGGCTGAAGCAGCTCTAACATTGGCCCAAACAAACGGGCTTACGCTGCTGAAGGCCGAACAGTGCGGACACGTTAAAATGCTGGTTTTGCTAACCGAAGCCATGTATGGTGATTCTGAATTGAAGAATAAAAGAGCGATATTTCAACAGTGGTTCGCAATCTGGAAAATATTAAAGAATAAGGGCCGCAGGTGGGAGTGGGTTCAGAGGTGCTCCAGTCCTCCACCAGACTTGCAGGTCTAGATGCTAAACTGTCCCATCGCTGTGAGTGCATTCACCTGTGTGTCTGTCCTGTGATGGACTGGCGACCTGTCCAGGGTATCCCCGCCTTTTGCCCCGTGCGAGCTGGGACACGGTTGGTTAAACATGTAATTTTTCATTCCTCTAGAATGTAACGGTTACGATGTTAAAAACCTTCCAAGAAGGTTTGGGGCGAGACTTATTAAAGGCATTATAAAAGCTTTTTTTCCAAAAAGCAACCACTGTCAAACGTCCAACGTCAACGTGTTTGGAGAAGCTTTTAACCACAAATGCATACACAGCAAAATAGACCCTGAACCACCTTTGTCATCGTCTGTACACTTCAGAGACTGGATTAAAATTCAGCAGAATTCCCATTTTAATCATTTTTTCATCTTATCACCATTATGAAAAATGAAAATGAAAAAAAGAAGCATTATGGTGAAAGATGGAGGCAAGAGGAGAAGAGGAAGGGCAGTGAGATAGAACATGCAGGGGGACGGTGTGAAAGAGGAAGATGCAAAGGACAGGAAGACATGGAGACGGATGTTCCAAAGGCTTTTTCTTCCATCTGTTGCTTCAAAAAGAGCAAGACGTTCTTGTTTTTTAACATGTTTTTGAGGAGCAGTTCTCCAGACCTTCTGAAGGGTAAAGTTTTTGTCTCTCATTTTCAGTGCAGTCCCACAGGCCCAGCCCCCACCCAGTTCCCCTGCACTCCTCCTCTCAGCAGTAGAGTAGCTCAGGGCAGAGAAATCCTATTAGCAGTTACCAGGGGAGAGAACACGCGACACATCATTAATCTCTCACACACACACACACACACACAATCCCATGTCAAGCATAATGACAAGCCAGCCCCAAAAAACACACTCACACACAAGTGAACACACCAGACTTAAACATGATGACATTAACATCTTAAACCAATCAGTCATAACATTAAACCATCGACCTAACGTTGTACGGGTCCCACCAATACAGGACTCAACGGGCTGACTGTAATGGCCCGTGTTTTCTGCACCAGCAGCAGATCCTTTCAGCCCTGAGAGCTGTGGATGGGACTGGTTTGTCCAGCACATCCCACAGAGGCTCAGATTGAGATGCTGTGTATTCTTTGTGTTACGTGTCAAAGGAACATCTACACGGCAGGACCCAGCAGATCATCTCCCAGAGCATCTCACTGCCTCTGCCGGATCTTCCCCAGGTTAGTGATGCAAACGTCCCCATGATGTGAAGGTACTGTATTGTACGCTGTCCCATAACTGAAATAACAATAAAAGGTGTTGCTTGAGACCACTTACCAATGCAGGATCACTCCAGATCCTCCAGCGTCCATGGTCGTCCCTTTTGGTCAGCCCCCTTTCTGTTTTATAACAAACTACGTATGGGATAAGCTTCAGCACCCTAACCTCAAGGCTTTCCCTCTCCTAGTGCCAATACTTATGGACCAGAGTGTGTATATATAGATGTTTGCACACTTCCCAGAATAAATGTTTAAAAAAAAAAAAGCAGAATTCTTATTTTAAAAATATAAAATATAAATGTATCAATCAAAATGACATTTTCAAAAAGTTATAAAAATCTAAATATTCTTGCTCATGCCTGCGATGCTCCACCTGATGAACGGCAAAAGTAGTGCTTTATTAAGAACGAAAAAAATGAATAAATGGAGGAAAAAGCAAAACTAGCTAAACACACAGACCTTTCCTAAGCCGCACAACTGGCACCCCATCATCCCGTATCCTCCTTTCTATATGGGAGCTTTCCCAAAGACGCTGACCATCCACTCGCACGGTCATCATTGAACAATCCTATCTAGAACCCTGAGGAGTGATTTTTTTTTTGTCCCGCCCATCACAATGATCATGAATAACCAAATGTATTATTTTAAGTGGAGGCCTAGGGTTTAGGGACCAGGCTTCAGGATCAGGTCATGGCTCCGAATCCCAGACCAGTAGGTTGCCCTGAAGTACCCTTGAGCAAGGTATCCCTCCCCATCACTGCTTCCCGGGCACTTTCAATAGCTGCCCCCTGCTGCATGTGTGTGTTGTTGAAAAGCAGAGTTCGAATTTCTTTGTGGTTCACTGTGTTTCACAATAACAAGAAATAGTCACTTTCACATAAATCGATGAGGAATCAGTACTTTAGGACTTTTGCAGATGTAGCCAAACAAGCTCACTGTTGGTTAGGCCTGCAGGAGCTGGACTGAAGGCCTAAAAAGGTCACATTAAATACTAGTGACTGAAGCAATTCATAAATTACCCCGGATGTTTTAGATGGGTCACGGAATAGCCTAAAGCAGGCCCGATTCTAATCCGACCCAGCCCAGCTCCAGCCACCCATCCCGCCTTTGCTTTAAAGTAAACATGAGCCTGGAATCGCTCAAAACAGACAAAGGATAAAAGAAACCCTCTTAAACAGGGAAATATTGGGGAAAAAAAAAAAGAATAGAACTTTAATAGAAAAAAAAAAGTGTCACAGCTTGAACACCAGTACGTAAGATCGTACTGGAACGGCTTCAGAGCTAAAAGGAATAAACAGAGCAGCTGGAATTCAGAGAAGTACAGTAACGGTCATCCTTGCTGGAGGTTAACCAGCATCCAGATAAAGTGGAAACCAAACAGGAGCACACCAGCAGGCCAGGTTAAAACAAAGGTACAGTCTGTCTACAGCGAGGGGAGGTGCAGGGCTGAGAAAAGATGAAATGCAAGGCAGGCGAAGGTACGTTTGGTCTTCGAGCTCCTCCCTGTGGCCACTCGCAAGAAGTGGAGGCCCTTAAAGCCCAGCCGGGAGGAATTTCATTGATTTTCCAACATTTCTGCAAAGTTCAGAGGTCGAGACAGAGTCACAGTAGCAAACCCACCGAATGTGTTTCCAACACTAATCCAGATCTTTTCATTCTTCTCAAAAGCCACCAGTGAAGCCACGTGTTTTTATGGGTTGCTGATCTAAAAAAAATAGTTTTTTAATAAAATAGCACTCTAAACCAATTACAAAGCCTCTGAACGATCATTAAAAGATACTGAAGTGCTGAAAAATGGAAGAAATCCCCCCCTTAAATGGACAGTTAGTGTGTTTGTAGGTAACAGTGTGGCCCACAGGGTTAAACTGACCTATTGGAAAATTAAGCAACCTTTGGTTCATTTTGTGGTGAGAAACAAGAAAAAAAGCAGCTTTATTCACTTCACACGATACTACGAACACGTGAAAATGGAGACATAAGAATATGTAGGTGTGCTTAAGTGGAAGAGGCTCTTTATCGTAGAGGTTCTAGCTAATTTTAGCCCATGTTCATCTATACCGTACACAGGGACTTCTATCTTCACTGGATCTCTGACAACTATCGTCAGTCTCTAAGCCACCAACGTTCCAAGCCTGCTTCAGCCTCAAATAATGCACTATTGAAATAATGCCACAAATGAAACGTATGAAACAAAGCCCACAGCAACGAAAGCAATTCTAGGAATTGCTTACAAATCGATACCCAGGTTTATTCACATTCAGGGGCAGTTTAACTACGGCCTACAAGCATGACTTGAGGCGAAATCCTCCAAAATGCTCCCCGAATGGAGGGGTTCGGGTATGAACACAGTCATTTGGAGTGGGTCTGAGAAAACGGATCAACGGAAGTGAACGGAGTCAGACGTCAAAACATAAACCCCACACCATTTCCCCTCCAAACCCACAAGACGCAAAACCGTGAATTTGAACTAAATCAGTTTTCTTCTGACGCGACTTTGCCTCACGACGTAGCCCTCCACCGCGACCGGGTTTAGTTTAGCTTACAACATCAGAAATGATGCTTTAAAGAACGGGTACAGAAACCAAACCCAGCGTTCCCCACGCCCAGTGACACTCTTGATCTCGGGCTGCAATTCTTCCACCACAACGCGCATCTTGAATTAAAAGAAAATGTAAAAAGTTAAAAGGTAAAGCTCAACCCAGAACATGGTTTATGATTTAAAGACTAAAAGAACGTTTGTGGACATGTCCTCGTACAAAATCCTATTTTTTAATTTTTTTCATAAAACTGAGCGGAGGTCAATCGTTTAGATGCAATAAAGTGAAGGTGATTATAAACCCCCCGTACAAAACACTCGGCACTAGAAAAGCTAAAACCCAGCACGGTGAGGTTTACGCTGAGTGTGTGTGTGTGTGTGTGTGTGTGTGTGTGTGTGTGTGTTCATATTTTGCTGCGTCTTTTGGCTCGGGACTGTGGCGTGGACTGGATCCGCTTAATCTTCCCCCTTAACACTCTTCTGTCAATCACTGGTGGCTCCTCCTCTTCCTCTTCCTCCTCCTCTGAGCTCTGCTGCTGCTCCTCCTCCTCTGTTGTAACCTTTTCCTCCTCTGCTAGCTCTTGTTCTTCCTCCATGGTCATCCTTTCCTCCTCTGTGGTTACCCTGTCCTCCTCCTCTTCTTCTCCTTGTTCCCTTCTGCTCAGTCTTTTGGAGGAGCGCTTGGGGTTCGGGGGCATCACCTTGCTCCTTCCTCCTCTTAGGACACGGACATCTGAAGCAGAAGAATCAGGAGACTCGTCCGCAATCTCAGCTGCTTCACACCCTCCTTGCTCCTCCTCATCCTCGTCCTCCTCCTCTAGCTCTAATCTATTCATGCCAAGGTCTCCTTTCTCTGCATCAGGATTGCTGTCCTGCTCAGTAGGAGGTTCTTCCTCAGTCACCCCTTCCTGTTCTACAACGGATTCCATCACCTCCTCTTGCACTTGTTCTCCCTCAGAAGGAGTAACAGGTGGAGCAAGCTCAGTGTCATTCACCTTCTCATCTACAGGAGCATCTTCCTGAGCAACCTCCTGGTTCTCCTCGGCTTCGAGAACAACCTCCTGGTTCTCCTCATCTCTGGAAACAACCTCCTGGTTCTCCTCAGCATCGGGATCAGTTTCTTGACTCTTCTCACCTTCAGAAGCAAGTTCTTGTTTCTCCTCATCTACAGGAGAGTCCAATTGAGTCTCCTCATGTTCCTCCCCAGTGGCTACCTCCTCCAGTTGCTCCACATCAACTTCCTCCAGCTTTTCCTCCCTTTCTCCTTCAGCTTCGGTCCCCATCAGTGGAGAAACACTGTCTTCCTGGTGTTCATACTCCTCTTCTGGTTTTGTCCCATTTCCTTCTTTGCACTGCTCTGAAGCCACAGGGGTCTCCACAGTTTCTCCAGCATCCTAGAGAAGATAAAACACAGATCAGACTATGAAGAAAGTACGTGGAACGTCAACATCAGCGCACTGGACATTGCACTCCCAGCTGCTCATAAAAGTCACTGGTGTCTAATTCTGATGCTTTAAACGACCCACCTGTTCCTCAACGTCCATCTCCACCTCGTCCTCCAGAACAGTGCCATTCTGGAGCACAGCCTCAGCCTCTTTGCTCCACTGCGGCTCCTCGTCCGTGCTCTCAAGCACCTCCTCTTCCTTATTTAGCTGCTGTCTTGCCAGGTCATGGTTTACCTCCACAGCCTTCGGTACAGAGAGAAACAGTACAGAGAAACAGAAAAATGTCAATTAAAGCCCCCTGTATCCTACGTTTTTACCCCATCATGTCTGACAGCAGAAGCTAAATTGCCCCTTAACGAGGACCAGGTGAAGAAGTGCCAACCCGTTCAACAGGTTAGAAATAAGTGGCTCAGGAAATAGATGGATTTTACAACCTCTTTTACAGTTAAACAGGCTGTTCTTGTTACTGGGTCTATACAAGTGACCTCTGCTTTAAATGACCATCTGAAAAGTAATTTAATTGGGGCTGAAGCATCACATCCAGGGACGTTTCAAGGCCCCACTTCCTGCAGTTAAAAGAAACAAGGTCTTGATTCAGGAGGTTTTTAGCCGGCAGGTTTCACAGAAGCTCAAGGACAACATTAAAAAGAAAGAGAGAGAGAGAGAGAGAGAGAGAGAGAGAGAGAGAGAGAGAGAGAGAGAGAGAGAGGTCTGAATGCAATGCTGTTATTGTGATGGCAGAGCGAGTGGTCTTTTGTCTTACAAAGCACGGTGAAATCAGAAGCTGTGCCAAGTACCTGCTCCTTTATTTCATTGGAACTGCCTCATTTGTGAGGCCTGGAACTGCCATTTTCCAGCAGAAAGTTCACCTTAACCTTGTGGTGCCCTCTAGAGGCCCAAGAATCCAACAGCGTTTAACATCCACACAAGATTTCCACCGGTTTCATTTTCAAAGTGGATTTTGAGGCAGATTTCCTTTCTCCTTCATGCTCAGTAAAACCATTTTCCAGAATTATGGCTCTGCTTTTTCACGGTTTTTCACACATGCACACACGACTGCTTCACTTTCTCAAAGCAGGAACAAAGCCGCAAAGATGGCAGAAGGCACATGATGGCTCTGGAGCGTTCCCTAATTAAGCTTAAAAAATAAATAAATAACAAAATTCAATTCAAGAGTTTCTAAAACAGTCACTTATTTAAACGCATCATTTGAGGAACAACGAGGAATATGTCAAGGACCCAAGAGAGCGGTTTTAAACAAAAAGTAAAAAAAAATCTGTGACCATCCAATACATAATTGAATGCAAGTTGCTTATAACCTAATCTTTTAGCACAGCAGGGAAACAGATCAGTTTCTCACCTCTTCTTCAGACTCCTTTTCTCTTCCAGTAGGTTCTTCTTCTCCATCAGCTGAGGTAGACTGCTCTGCATCCTCTCCACCTTTCTCTCCATCCACCTCCAGGACAACAGCTTCTGATTGTTGCTCCTCCACTCTAAAACAAACAATAAAAGTCTCCGTATCATCATTAAGGTTTAACCCCTGTAAACTGCATGTTTCTAAGGGTTTGAAATATGTTTAATCTACTGCATCACAACAGAGCATCATTGCAACAGCGTGTAATACACTCCAGGAAGTGTAGGGGGCGATGTGGCTGCAGTGCCCTGTAATAAAATCCCAGCCAGATTGCAGACGCTCGCTACAGGGAGCGACGTTTAATTTAATTAGGCCGCTTTTAGCCTTTAAATGATGCTTTAATCTGCCAAGCAAGCCTGACAAATTGTAGTAAACTACAGGAAGTGTGGGAGGTGAATTATTCAAAAATAATTATTGTTATTCTTAATCTGAAATGGATTATGATGTTCCCATGATCCACGGGCACTCTGACAGGTTGTGGTGCACTTCAGAAGATGCAGGATGTGAAACGACATCAGCTTCCTTTCCAGAATCAGGGTTTAAAAAAAACGAATAAATAAAATAAATAAATAAATTTTAAAACCTGCGGATTTTCTCCGGGTGGATCTCCGCCCCACTTGTCTCAGGTTCTTCTCTCATTCTCTTCTTCTTATGCTCACTGCTCCGAGTGCGTGTGGAAATGGGTGTATCGTCCATCTCTACAGGAAAGAGGGAGCAACAGAGAGAGACAGAGTGAGAGAGCGAGAGACTAAACACTGAGAATGGACCAAAAAAAGATGAGTGACAGTTTTGACAGCAGTAACACATCAATTTACCGTCAGTCACTTTGAGGCGCTTGTTGACGGCCAGGATTTCCTCCTGCGGAATGAAATTTTGCATTCAGCAATATAAAAGTAAACAATGAATTTTTTGAAGTTTTTTGGGAATCCCATCATGCACGGAAAACTGTACCGTGATATCGAGGCTGGTCTCTTCAGTCATCTCCACCTTGTCCTCCAGGCTCTGTCCGTTCTTGCTGTCGTCCCTTCCCCATGTGAGGAGCCCGCCTTCATGAAGAGCAGATTTGTCATGGTCATGGTCAACCAACTAATAACCCAAACGCTAATTCGGGCTAACTACAGTTTTCTTACATTTGACTACAAAATGTGAAAAAGGCGTATAGATGAATTTACCTCTCAGTGCATGAGAACAGAGTTTGTTGGCCACTCTGGTCTTCTGGTAGGGACCACCGACCCCTTCCACCTCCCACAGCAGATCCACATCTGCTGGGTACCTGCTCAGGTAACGCCTGCAGACTGTGAAGGACATAAAGAAATGCATGCTCCATTCACAAATATATTTTTCCCCCCATAACAACTGTTGCTAGGTTGGACAAGCTTTACAGGATACTGGAGGTGCTTCATCCACATCCACAGAAGGGACTTTTGCTGCTTTCACACTAAATGCAGTTATATTGGAAGGGAACAAAAGAAAAGTCCTCTGCTAGACTGAATGAAAGTGTGGACAGCGTCCTGTTATACTTGTCCAACTCAGCAACAGTTCTTGTCCTGAGAAGTGCTTGCGGACATTCCCATAGAGAACTGCTTTAGTTGAGACTGTCTACGGTGTTACCACTCAGAAGATGTGTCTAGGTTCAGAGGATGGTTTGGAGAAGAAGTATGAGGATTGTAAAGGTGACGCCTGGTTCCACTCTAGACTGTACACGAAATGCAAAATGAAAATGAAAGTGACTATTTACCACAGCACAGTGAACCACAATGACTAGCAGCAGTGGGCAGCAATATCAAGCACCCAGGGAGCAATGATGGGGACAGTCCCATGGACCCTCAGGGCAACCTACTAGTCTTGCATTCGAACCTACAATGATCCTGGATGTATTCCTAAAACGCAGTAAAGCTGCTGGTGCCTCTTACCCTTGAACATGGCCGGGGAAAGAGGGTACTTCAGGCCAAGCTCGTCATCTTTAAAACTGTCCACAAAGTCCTCCAGCATCCGCAGCCCATGCTCGTTTCCACGATGGCACTTTCTCACAAAAATGGAGTCCATAACAGGCAGCAGGTAGCACTGGCTCACAAAGTTGTTACACGCACTTCCTGCAGGGGGCAGAAGAGAGGACACAGCACCTCTTTAAATCATTTGCTAATTAATTAACTAGCTAGGACCCCCCTTTTCCCCATGACACTCCAACTGATGGGAGAGTGAAAGCTGAACAGCTCATCACGCTTGGAGGAGAACATTAACTGTTGCTCGGAGTGATACGGGGGACCTGGGGTTGAGGTTTAGGACCCCTAATGAAGGTACAGGAAGCCGCTTAATCAGGGCTGGCATTCACGAGGCAGCTGCGAATCAAATCCACAAATCTGATCCAGGAGCACACTTTGAACAGGCTGAGAGAAGGCACCAACTCGAAACGTGGACTCCAAGCGTATTTAGATCAATCGATTACACCTGCACGTTTGATTTTTTTGGCTGAAGCTGTTCCTCAGCTGTGAAGCTGTAGGGATCTATGCACTCAGTTGACTTTACTGATCAATCAAGTCGTTGTTTTTCATGAAACAGACCTCTGGGCTTGACGGAGTAGAAGCCCACCGCCTCGCCGCTCTTCCAGAGGATCTTGGCGTAGTCGTTGTCGCCGTGGCACAGAAAGGGCACCTCTCCAGCGCTCATCTCATGAGCGCGGTAAACGATGCGATTCAGCACATACAGCACTATCCTCTCTCCAGCAGTCCTCACCTGCGAAACACAGAAAAGCAATGAACGACCAAGCAAACTATTCTCGCGCTTCCACTCATTTTCTGCGCCGCTCGTCCTGATCAGGGTCTCAGGCTGCGCTGGAGTCTATCGCACAGTCGCACACTAGGGGGCAATTTAGTGTCTCCAGTCCACCTGACATGCATGTCTTGGAGCTCCTGGAGAAAGCCCAGAAAGGACCCCGACCGTCCCATCTGGGAATCAAACCCAGGACTTTCTCACCGCGAGGAGACCGCATTATCCACTGCGCTACCGTGCCGTTCCCCCAATCAATCCAGGTCTATAAAAACAGCAATAATGTGGCCACTTCTTTTCATGAACTGATGAGAGTGGTGGCATCATCCTTCCAGCGTCGATGGTACCGTGTGATACAGGGTCCTAGCTAGAGGGTGGAACTGGACATTTTTGAAATTCAGCGATTATAAAAACATAGTCGGCGTGTAGAAATACTGCCACCTGTTCGTCCTTGTCTCCGAAACCAGGCTGGTGTTTGTGGCTAAAAGATTTTCATTTTGAAGAAATGTATAATATAATTTTTTTTTGCATAATTTCAGTTCCAAGAAAAATAAAAAGACTCAAATGCTGTTGAAAACACACAAGATTAAGAAAAAAGAAAAAAAATTAATTTTCCAAAATCTGCGAGCATCCATATTAAATAATCTCAACTGACCAAAATCATCAGGATAACACTTTTTTGCATAAACAGGAAGCCAAAGAGAGCAGAGCATGTTTAGGGGGTTTAGAGGGCTCGCTGTCCCAGAGGAGATGGGCCCACATTGGCCAGGGTGCAGTAAACAATATGGCGGACCTACCAAAGGAAACGGGGGGAGGACTGCTATGCCCTCTTCTTCTACAGCTGCTTCCAGAACCTCACAGAGAGCGTGGAAGTGTGAGTGTGTGTGCTCAGAGTTCCAGAGCAAAATGAAACCAGGCCTGCTTATGCAAAATAGCTTTGAAGAAGACAAAGACCGTACACAGTGTCAAAGTGTGGCCCTCTGTCCATTTTTACACAACAGGGCCTGTGAGCAAACACGTCTCTGCTGACCTCAGTCCCTTGCTCTCTCATTTTCAGCGGCTCATCCGTCTCCATTTCTTCCTGTCCTCTGCATCTTCCTCTTTCACATCGACCACCTGCATGTCCTCTCTCCCCACGTCCATAAATTTCCTCTTCTCCTCTTTCTTCTCTGCTCCATCCTCAACATCCTCCTCCTGATATACTCCTCGTCTCTCCTCTGGACACGTCCAAACCAACACAGTCTCACTTCTCTCACTTTGTCTCCAAACTATCCAACCTGAGCTGTCCCTCTAATTTACATGGCCACAAACACCCTTAACATTTTCACACGTAAAATTCAAATTATGTTCTGTACAGAATTTCAATGTATTGCATGTAAACTAATTCAAGGGAGAACCTGCAGAACATTCACAGAGAAATAAAGCAACAAACAAGGCAGCATGGAGCTTCATTTACATTTACGGCATTTAGCAGACGCTCTTATCCAGAGCAACTTCCATGTCCTAATTACAGGGACAGTCCCCCCTGGAGACACTCAGGGTAAAGGGTCTTGCTCAGGGACACAGTGGTGGTAGTGCCAGAGGTGGGATTCGAACCTGGAACCTCTTGAGCCATAGGTCCATAGGCAAGTACCCTACCACTAGACCACCGCCACCCACACTCTTTCAGCTTCACTGAAAGGGAGGAAACCCACACCAGCAGGATCCTACACATTACAGATGTGCTTGTCTTTACAGACACTACTGGAGTAATGAAAACATTTTTTTTTTATTCAACTTTTATTTAATTGAATTTTGATTTATTTTATTCTTCACGCCTACTGCTTTATTTCTTTATAATATTTCCAATGTTATCTACCTGATCTAGAGTGTTAACCAAAAACACTCATCAAACCAGCCTGAGAAAGGAGTTGAAAAAAATTTCTGAAAAGCTGTACCTTGACAAGACCATCTCGTGAAGGATCCGCTGTCCTGAGGACGTCCTCCACGGCACACCATCGGTCATCCAAAAACAGAGCCACAGCTAGAAAGAAAGAGAACCAACATCAAGAGCATCCGTTTGTTAAGGTGGAACCGACTTGTGGATTTGGCTAAATTCACCCCTGGTTATCAGCCTGCAACACTTGAATGTGTGAAGTCTGGGTTACTAGTTTTAGGCTACCTGTGAACTGGTCCTCCGGGGCAAACAGGGCCAGGACTTTATGCTTGAGATTGGCTCCATACAGCGGAACAAAGCCGACATTGGACAAACTGATCCGAATCTAGAACAGCAGCAACACAGAACAGCCGGAGAACGGGGATATGAAATACGATTTCCAGCAGATTCTGGTTTTGCTCAGATTTAGATTTTCATTTTTTACCATTTAAAAACAAACAAAAAGCCAGGTTATCAAAAAGGTATGGATTAGAGAGATAGATATTATTTATATATATTTATAAAATATAAAACTTTTAACTTATAAAATGCATTTGTCCCCAAATAAATGTATTTATTATTTTTTTGTTTTTTTACAGATGCATCACTAGTCATACCATCATACGTAGGTTCAATTCATTCTCTGAAGGAAAAAAAGTGGACTTTTCAAAAGGAATGCATGTACTGGTTACTACCTTTCTTCCGCTGGTTAATGTGAAGCACTGGCCATGCTCAGGGTCCGTGTACAGTAGACCAGACATGTAGCCGTGGGCAGTTTTTTCCAGGTCTTCATGGCTTACAGACACCAGCACATCCACAGGGAGCTCCATCCCTAAAGAACGAAGCGGTGGAACGTCACTCACGTCTCATTTTAATACTGCAGCTGAGTACTATCAGGACTATTTTTGGTGCTGGAGCTGCTCGACTCAGGGTTCCTCTACCATGCATTTCATCCCACGAGTGGTCCAGAAAGAAATTCTCCAATGGCTTTGCATTAATGTCACGCAGAGACAAAAATATTCCACTGCCCGTGGCCTAAACTGTCCCCGTGTATCTTTATTTCACGCCAACTTCACGTCTATTCGTTGGTAAAACAGGACGAGGTCTCAGTGCATCATAAGCCCATCCATCGAAACCTCTTGCACCTACTAAAAAGAATCATCCACGGAGGAGAAAAAAAACTCAAATCTATCACACTCGTTAACTCGGACGTTGGTTTCGTCCTGTCTGTTACTCAAAGCAGCCCTAAAGATCGGCGACTTTTTGAATTAATAGACAAATTTTCAATTGTAAACGTACTAAATCTTTCTTTGCGCCCATTTTTAGCTTTTTTTTTTTTTTTTTTTTTTTTTTTTACTACTTCTCTCATCACACTGATTCTAATACAACATGTTGAAAAACCCAAAGATGACTAAGCGTACCATACAAAACTGGAAAAAACAGTGTTAAAAGTAAATTATTTACAAGAAAATCACCTTAGCTTTTAAAAGTATATAATGGTTCTACTTGCTGCCCAGCAGGACACGTTGAAAAGCATGTGTTCTGGATTTCTTTATTGTAAAATATTCCATTAAATCCATTTATGGTTGCAAAACTGGCCACAGCCCAGCCCTGACACCAAGCGCTGATTTGAAAACAGTCCCAAAGCAAAGCTTTCACCTCATAAAGCTCCTAACACGTCTGGTCTAATTAGAAGCCAGGTCTCGGACGTCCTCTCCAAACCCGGCCCGTTACAAGTGAACTCGCTGACATTCCCAAACAGCGAGTGAACGAACAGAAACACATCTACGCTGCCTGTTTTCACACAGGGCTTACGTCCACGTCCACCACTGCAGGCCGTTGGCCACCGTCCCGGCCGCGCTGTCCTGGGTGAATCTCCAACTGTCACACGCCATCTGTGTCATGCTGCCAATCAGAGCGAATACACAACAGTCAAACTCCGTTCTCCCAGAGCTGCTGTCTGCCTCTCTCATTTCATCGTTTGTCCCTAGCACTCAGCCCTATTCCCTCCTTTCTGGGCATCTATGTCTGGGGATAGGGTGTCCCAAATCTCGCGCTCCAATTTGACGGAAAAGTGAACGAAATCACACTTATACTGAAAATAAGGGGCATAAAAAATTTTAAAAAGTGGGATTTGGGCAAAAAGAGAGCACACCCGCTCAAAATGACAACTGCTATTCAATATCGTTTGTTAATGTTACTGCGATACTTCCCGCAACAATGATACCATCGGCAGTGAGTGAAACGTTGATTTCACCGCCGTTTAATAGGATGAGGTGCGATTCGATTGACTGAACAGTTGCAAACTGCCTTTCAAATAATCCAATCAGCTCTCACCTTCCATGCACTTCTGCAAATATTTCACAATAAAAGGTCTTTTTTACCAAGGCGAGCTCTGAAAACCAGTTTGCTAGAATCAATCTTACCTTTACCTCTAAATGCGGTTAAAAAAAAACTCCTGGAATAAAGTCCACTCCCAGACTTCCCTGCACAAGACAGACATCCCCTCGGGCCTCAACAGAACCCCCAGCAAACACTGCAACTCTACTCCCAACCCCACCCCCAAAGACCACCACTAACACACTCTCGTACACACACATTCCAGCTGCATTCCTGGTGTCTTCCAGCACCTCACTCGCAGAGCGACCAGCTGAGCTTCAAACCTGGCCTAATCTAGTCCAGCAGAGCAGATACAGTCTGCTGACAACAAGCGTTCAGACATTCTAAACAGGGCTAAGCATTTGTTAGGCCTTCAGGAGCTGGAATGAAGTCCTCTGGAATTAAGTTAGGAAGAGGAATCACCCCATCATGCTTTCCTAAAAGGGGGAAAAGCATCCCTCTAGGACCTTCAATTAATGCCTGACTGTGAATATGAGCAGCAGCACAACCAGAGGGTTTCCATATTCTGGAGATACAAGGTAACAGCGTAACATATCTGAAGTCAATGGTACAAACATGTTACCTTTTGTAAATTTTGCACTCGTAGTAATGCAAAAAGTAGCCACGCCCTAAATCTAGCAGAAAGAATAAGAAAGGCCTCTTTCTCTAGGAGTGGCACGCACTTACATTCTCTAAACACGCATGATTCACAAGGCCATGTGTCTGTAACGGGTTTCTTCTGACCACGACCATGTCGGTCTCTTGCTGCGACAAAAACGTCCCAGCAAGTCCTTCTTTGTGATGTAAATCCTGGGCTAATTTTCTGGACTAAAAAAAGACTTACTGAATCAAGCAAATGATCACAGATAACAACAGAGAACTGTTTGACACTCAGGGCTTACTTCCTGTTTGGTTCTCGCCATCGAGTGGCCTCCATTGGTCTGACCTGGGTCTTCATCCCTGAATGTGGATAGTGTTGGTCTAGTATTTAGGGAAGGACGTTGGTTCGAATCTAAGACTAGTAGGTTGCCCGGAGGTACCCTTGCACAAGGTTCTGTCCCCATCACTGCTCCCCGGGCACTTTTAATAGCTGCCCCTGCTGCACGTGTGTCGAAAGTGCCCAGGGAGCAGTGACAGGACAGTATCTTGCTCAAGGGTACCTCAGAGCAACCTACTGGTGAGGGAATCAAACACAGTCTTCCGATCCGGGGCAACTCCCTAACCACTAGGCCACCGCTGTCAAAACCTTCGGCCTGCTTTTTTAAAGAAAATGATTTTGGCTCTTTAGTTGATTAGCCAGAACGTTCGACAAGAACCTTAATGTCCCTGTTACTTTAAAAAATTTAAAAATAAATAAAAATATAGATCTCTCCTAGGTAAAGGAGTAGGACTAGTAGCTAATAAAGGTTTCCTTACGTACTTCACACACTTGGAGTTAAATGTGCAATTCAGGCCTGCAGTTTCCGGAGAAGCAACGCACCGACACGCCCGTGTGTTCACTGTTGTTGTCCTCAGGCCTTGTCAGCTTCTCAGGACTTGACACTTTGGCAGCGTCTGATTGAAGCTTAGCTTTGTTATGGTTGTTGGCAGGGAATGCCAGTCGAACACTTTCCAGAATGCAGAGAAACAAAAGCCAAGCAACATCCCTAAAGGCGCTCCCGTCACAAAACCTTACCACAGTTCTGCTTCTCCAAAAAACTCGAGAATCGGTCATCATTTAAAACTTTACACATCCAGAAAACACAGCTCCACCACATCTGTCTAGAATCTCTCCTACATTATGGTAGAACTGAAGCCTAAAATGTTAAAAGTTGGACAGAAAATGAGCCCGTTAGTACCTTCCAAGAGTGACCCAAGGAAGAGCAACCGTCAACAGGCCCGAGGGAACATAGGGAGTCAGATCTGGTCCAATCTACAGAGGCCAGATTGGACCAGACATGTTGAAAATGCACTGGTAAATCCAAAATGGCGGCGCGCACGGACGCAGCGGCTGGAGGCTCCCCACCCCCGTGCATTTTTCCCTAGTTTTATTTTATTTTTTGGTATTTTTTGTACTTAATCGGCTCTCTCGCACACGTCGTCTACAGCTGAAGGGACCTGATTGAAATTGGACTTCAGTCTAACACTGGTACAACAAACACCTTTAAACAGACTTTTAATACACCAACGGAGTTACAGAGACCGCCGGGAGCTCCGTGGATCGTTATCGGATCTAACAGGCGACGGAGGCGGCGCAGAGAGAGGAAGCAAAAATGGGGATGTAGAGCTGGACTGCTGGCTCGGCCACGGAAACATCCGCACAAACCCCCACGACCATCTCTGTACCTCAAACGCCAGATCCCTCGCAAACAAGATGGATGAGCTACAATCACAGATCGCTACAACTGCCTCATACGCGAGTGTTGTCTGATGATTATAACAAAATCCTGGCTACACCCGCAAATCCACGCTACGGTGGAGTTAGCCGTACCCTACACTGCAACGAAGCCTCTGATGAGAGCAGCGGAGGAGGACTGTGTGTGTACGTGCTGGAGAACTGGTGTTTCAACAGCTGGAAAATAGACAGCCACTGCTCGCCAGACCTAGAGGCCATGTCTGTTCAGTGCAGACCGTTCTATCTGCCCAGGGAGCTAACAGTGATCATCATTACTGCTGTTTATATCCCGCCATATGCTAATGTTAGCTCCGAAGGGCTCATCCTGACGGTGTCCATATAATAGCGGGGGACTTTAATCAAGCATGCCTTAGGACAGTGTTTCCTTATTTCTATCAGCATGCTAAGTGTCCTATTAGGGGAAAAGACACTTGATCATGGTTACTCCAACATTAAGCATGCCTATAGAGGAACACCCCTCCCCCACCTGGGACGATCTGATCACCTCTCACTGCTCCTTATCCCCAGCAGCAGTAGCACACTGGCAGAGGAGTTGAATAACTACTATGCCCGCGTTGAGACCAATTCAATCCAGCACCCGCTGCCCCCTTTTGATCCAAGCAATTGTGACCCCCACCCTCTTTCTCTCTCCAAGAGCACGAGGTGAAGAAAACCCTGAGGGCAGTGAACCCCAGGAAAGCTGCTGGACCTGATGGCATCCCAGGGGCAGTGGTCACGGCATGTGCAGACCAGTTGACCGGGATCCTCACCAAGCTGTTCAACCTGTCTTTGACTCTCGCCATGGTACCTACACGCCTGAAGGCCTCCACCATCATTCCCGTCCCAAAACGACCTGCCATAGACAGTCTCAATGATTACAGACCCATTGCTCTCACGTCTGTAATCACGAAGTGCTTAGAGCGACTGGTCTTCCAGCACATCATAAACTGCCTTCCTCCGACCTTGGATCCCTACCAGTTTGCCTACAGAGCGAACTGATCCACCGAAGATGCCGTCGCTGTCACGCTACACAAAGCGCTGAGTCACCTGGAGAACCCGAAGAGCTACGTGAGGATGCTCTTCATGGACTACAGCTCAGCGTTCAATACACTCATTCCGGACATTGTAATCAATAAACTAATACCTTTACAGATCCCCCTTCCCACCTGCAAATGGATAAAACAATTTATCACACACCGTCCTCAATCCATCCGACTTGGGCAATACCTCTCTTCCTCACTCACACTAAGCACCGGTTCTCCCCAGGGCTGTGTGCTGGGTCCTCTACTGTATGCCCTGTACACCTTCGACTGCACTTCAACCCACCCAACAAATGCCATCATCAAACATGCAGATGATACCACTGTGGTGGGGCTCATCTCAGATGAAGATGAGACAGCATACAGGACTGAGGTGGAGAAACTGTCCCTCTGGTGCACAGAGAACAATCTGTCAATGAAACTGCCCCTTACCCTCCATATCTGAAATATCCACATCTCACTGCCGCAAGAAACCTAAGGGCATCACTGAAGATTCTTCACATCCCGCCCATCATCTGTTTGAACTGATGCCATCCAGAAGGCGTTATAGATCCATGAAGTCACACGACTAGATTCAAAAACAGTTTTTTCCCCCCATGGGCCACTCAAACCTTAAAACACCCAGTAACGCATTAGCAACCCCCCCCCCCACTCCAAACACCACCAACACATATGCACACAACACCTTAAATATTGCAAATTTAGCACACCTGGAAACGCTTGGAAATCCTTGTTTAGTGCGAAATGTTTGTGTTTTTTATTTATCTGTTTGCTTTCATATTTTATAATGCATTGAGGTAGGGGAACATCCCCCCACAATTTCGTTGTCACAAAAACACACACACACACACACACACAGAGAGAAAGAGAGAGATCCCATCCACCACTGAAAGCACATACAATCACCATATGATCAGAACTGGACTGAGCGCTGTGAAAGCAATGGCACCAGGGGGCACTATGAGGAACAGGCAAAGGCAGTGTGACGCTCATTGCAATGATCTGTTGGGAATCGTTGGGTCCTGGATTTCAAATGGAGGTCACTTTTACACATACCACTTCACCCATCTCCCCAGACCCGAAACCCATCAGGCATCGGCTGGATGTTTGGGACAAATGAGTCCAGTTCCAAGGAGGCCCTTCAAGAGTGACCAGAGCACACCTTCAGAGGTCTTGTGGAGTCCACGCCTCAAGGAGTCTGTTCTGGTGGAACGACAGGGGATCTGCACCAAAGTAGGCAACTGGTTTTTATTGTTTTAGCTGATCAGTGTATGAAGCTGAGGCTGCTGGGCCGGAACACCTCCCTCTGTAACTGGATCCTGGACTTCCTGACTGGGAGACCCCAGTCAGTCAGGATCAGTAGCAGCACCTCCAACACCATCACACTGAGCACAGGAGCCCCCCAGGGCTGTGTGCTCAGTCCACTGCTGTTCACACTGATGACCCACGACTGTGCAGCCAAGCACAGCTCGATCCACATCATCAAATTCACTGATGACGGAGACGAGGCGGCCTACAGAGAGGAGATAGAACAGCTGACGGACTGGTGTAGAACCAACAACCTGTCTCTGAACGTCGACAAGACTAAAGAGATGGTTCTTGACTTCAGGAGACCATGTCGGGACCACTTTCCACTCACTATCAACACCTCACCTGTGGAGATGGTTCAGAGCACCAAGTTTCTTGGTGCTCACATAACCACCAACCTCATGTGGACCCTCAGCACCAACTCCATCACTAAGAAAGCCCAGCAGCATCTCTACTTCCTACATAGACTGAGGAAAGCCCATCTCCCACCTTCCATTCTCACCATCTTCTACAGAGGAACCATTGAGAGCATCCTGAGCAGCTGCATTACTGCCTGGTACGGGAACTGCAACGTCTTAGACCGCAAGTCCTTACAACGGATGGTTAGAACAGCTGAGAAGATAACGGTGTCTCTCTGCCCCCTGTACAGGACATTTTCACCACTCGCTACATCCACAAAGCAACCAGCATTGTGGATGATCCCTCTCACCCGTCCCACACTCTTCTCCCTCCTACCATCCGGAAAAAGGTTCCGCAGCATACGGGCCTCCACTACCAGGATGGGGAATAGCTTTTCCCCCTGGCCATCAGGCTTCTAAACCGTTAGCGTCTCCTATTATTCATCCATAGCTAGCTATTATCTATTTATTCTCTTCTTGCACTCTGCACTTTACTAATGCTGCTCTGTTACACCGTTACAGTGCCCAACAAGCAGATGAAAGTGCTGTCTGTTGTTGTCTGTTGTCCTGCACTTGCTGCCCCATCGTGTGTATTATGTTGTGTCTTCTGTTATGTCGTCTTGTGTCCTATGTCTTGTCTATTGTTGTCTTGTGTGCAGCACCAGGGTCCTGGAGGAACGTTATTTCGTTTCACTATGTACTGTGTATGTGGCTGAAATGACAATAAAATCCTACTTGACTTGAACACTGGAACAGTTGGGTTCTCAGACCAGCACACACCCAGAATCAGTCATTAAGATGAGCTGAAAACCTCCATCACACCTCGTTTTAATAGTCAGGCAAATGAGGTCAGATGTGAAATAATGAAATGATGGTAATGACTCAGCGTAATCTGCGGAGAAAATACAGGATGGAGCAGGCCTTATCTGGGTCACATTTTTCAAGCTCCACTGATCCAAGATCAGCTTCTTACTTCCATGTCTAAGGTTCGGCAGACCCGCACGCACTCCGAAGGCCCGATGCACCCAAGAACCAGGCTAATCCCTGAAGAACCCGGGAGGAAGTTTCATTAGATCCTCTAAGTGGGATTCCTTAATCTCTTTAGGAGGGCACTAATCTGTATCCACCTTTCAGAGCGAAAACCAAGAAGGTAGCTGGAGTGGAGAGAGTCGCCATTGAACGTTCAACATTTCTGCCAAATGCAACGGTTAAGACGAGAGTCTTTCAGAGCTGTTTGGTGTAAAAATGTCTAAAATTGTCCAAAGTGGTGGCAAATGGACCTGGACATCCAGAGAATTAGATTTTGACTTGATGTATGAGATTTGAGAAGATATTTTAGACGCAAAGTTGTGTTCATACGCCAAATAGTCCATATTTAGTTGATTCGGATTCAGCATTTCCATCACTATCCCATATAAACATTCACATAGATTCACTGGTGGGTTTGGAAAAGAAATAAAAGCACAAGTTTGGAGGAGACGTCTGGTTAAATTCATTCTAAAAGGTTTTTCTTCTGCAGTAAAACCATTCACATCAAACCCATTGTGAAGATCTTCCATTTCCACACCAGTATATCAGTCCAGCAGCAAAGCCTTGCATGCTTGACTAGAAAAATGTGCTTCAAGTTTTTCTCAAAACTATCGTAGCACAATGCCTCAGGCAGCATCTTCATGAGGATTTACAGCGATAACTTCATGAAGGAGCGTCCATAACACAGAACAATTCTGACTCGCCATGATTCTCTACAAATGAGCATCTCTCACCAAACCCACTTTCGAACTCAAAATTAAATGATGGGAGGAGGTTTTATGGGAGTTGGTTTTCATGAGATGTTTAAGAGAAGACAGAAGACGAAGAATGACCATTCAGGACTGTAGCGATGGACCGGTCCATCCACGGTTGTGGACATTAACCCAAGTCAGAGCAAAAACAACAGGCACTGGTCTAAAACTGTTCGCCTCCTCAGTGGTGGAAAGAAGTTCCCATTGTGGTCAGAACTGCTGAGTCCCTTGCTGTCTAGGAATCCCTAGGGGACTCACCTTTCCTAACGAGTCCTACACTTATAATTGAGCTCAGATTTTTGGGTAAGCTGATGTTTTGACTTCTTCTAGTCACTGACAGGGTTTATAAATATGTTTTCACCTGATTTTATGTGGGTTACCAAAATGAAGAGATGTGGACGGGAAGCGCTGACGGACGTTGTCCTGGATAAGAGCGTCTAACTAATGCTGTAAATGTAAAAGAGGTGGAAAACAGCAATATCCCTCGTTCTCCCAAAGTGGACGAGTGTTGGGATCGCCTCTACGGTCAGAAGGACGTTTCCTGTGGAGGACACGGTTTAGGTCAACTTTGGCAAAGGCCTCCTCAAATTGATGCAAAATCACAGAGACTCATTCATTTCATGAAGGAAGGACATCGACAGTGTCACAAGGGGTAATGAAAACACTTGCGTTGCACAAATTATTTAATGAATCTCAACCCGAATAAAAGACGTTTTTTTGGTCATTCATGACACTTTTGATGTTCAGAGATAATATCTCGATATCTGCAAGTTTTTCGGGAGGTTCATGGCAAGAAAAACAGCAGGCAGGAGGTGTGAGGGGTGGTTACAGATAAAGACACGGTGGGAGGGAGGGAGGAACGGGAGAAGTATTTGAGTGCTGGATAGAACCAGTTCGGCCTGACCACAAAACTGGCCAAGCTTCATTTTGACTTCTTGAGAGTGTCTGTATAGAAATTTGTGCCATCTGAGACGGGACGGGGACAAAGAAATGATGCAATGATAAGGAAAATCCTTAAAAAAAACTAATCTGCAGAAGTGTCCAACCTCATTTTGGAATGGGGGACAGCAGTCGGTTGCTGGACTTTGGAGGATGATTATTTTAAAGGTTCAGCCACTTCATGCCAACTTGAAATCATAGCATTCTGCGTTGCCAAGCAATTGAAGATCAGTCGAGCCAAAAAGCCAAATAAAATCTGTCTTTTCATCATTTGCCCTTAAAAAAAGACACATTTGGACTTTAAGGTCTCAGATCCACTCTCCTGTTCTGTCCATATACACTGTTTCTGAAGAAAACACTCCTGAAATCTCCGGGAAGATGGGATAGAAAATAAACAAGCACCCTGTCAGGAATCAGGAGTGATCCAATAACTGCGGAAGATCAAAACTGACCCCTGAACTGTTGCCCAAGGGCCCGTAAACCTGAGACGGTAAGGGAGAATGCGTTTGTCCCGACTGAAAGGTCCTGGGGTTCGTGCTCACTCCACAAAAACCCAAAACAGAGCTAATTTCTAGAAAAATGGCCATAAATACCAGTGTAATTTATTTCTTTGTTGGATCAGTTTTTTTCATCTTACACAAAACTGAGACCTTTTATTTAAATACAAATTTGGATCATTTAACTTCATAAAAGTGTGTCAACAGGCCTCTAAAACAAACCCATAGTTTTAAAAGCAGCATCTGTTCATTAAATTCGTTTTTTGGTAAAATATCAATATATTTACACACGTTATATAATACATAGATTAAAGATGCTGAGATTTTCATTGGGTGTGGCAAGGATGGACAGAATTAAAAACGAGTATATTAGAAGGACAGCTCAGACTGGATGGCTTGGAGACCAAGTCAGAGAAGCAAGACTGTGTTTTCTTGGACATGTCCAGAGGAGAGACGAGGAGTGTATCAGGAGAGGGATGTTGAGGATGGAGCGGCCAGGAAAGAGGAGAAGAGGAAGGACAAAGAGGAGGTTTATGGATGTGGTGAGAGAGGACATGCAGGTGTGAAAGAGGAAGATGCAGAGGACAGGAAGAAATGGAGACGGATGTGGTGACCCCTAAACTGGAGCAGATAAAAAGATATATATATATATATATATATACACACACACACACACACTATAGATTTTTTGCAGCTGAATTGTAAAACATAAAAAAGTGATGGAGAAGAGCCTAGACATGTTGACCCCACATCTTTAAATCGATTAACTCGAATCCCTGTGAACGGACTCTTATGAACCATCCGGTTAAAGGAGTCCAATGCCTGCTGAAATGATTCACTGATTCATTCATTCTTATTATAAGCAGATTCAGATTCGGATGGCTGAAATCAAAACGAGATAAAATACTTACTCCTGCCATTTTAGATCTACTTTCTTTTTAGAGCGACAGTATTATAAGAATCTTTTTGTGAATCGACGCGAATCGTTGTGAATATTGCTCGAATCATTTTGGATGAAAATAAACACGAAGTTAAAAGTTACATCTTTTCCCACCGTAGTTGCTCGCGCGACAGCACATGAGCCCTATTTCAAGGTGGAAACGGTTTAAATCGAATAAAAAGCGAGGAAACGAGTCCACTTCAGAGTAGCGGCGGGAATCGGTTGATTGAAGCACTGAGCCGATTCGTGCTCGTCGCTGAGGTTTAAGCGTGCGTCCCTCGAGCAGATGGCTGTACCTCCGTGCAGCGCGGTTTTCATCAGGCGGGTGATGAGATTGTGGATGACCCACCTTGTCGTACCGGCGAGGCGCTGAGTGAGCGAGTCGGCCTGTCCCGGAGCTGAACCCGCTCGGATCCTCCTGCAATCCTGGGACTGTGCGCGTGCGGGGGGCGGGGGGCGGGGGGCGGCCTGTGCGCGCCTGCTCTGTTCATTCGCTCCTTTTGAACTTGTTTTCTAAGAAATAAAGGATGTGTTTTTTTTCGGAGCGGCACTGAAACGATCAACGTAAACACAAACAAACTCACAGAAAGAGAAAAGTGAATTTACTAAGTGTTATTCCCTCCGTGGAATTAGGACAGGCCACGCCTCCCGCGATATGATTGGTAAATCACTCCGATAGAGACGGGAAACTACTAGCCAATCATAGCGCAGGGAGGGGCTTGACTGACCAATCACGACGCAGGGATGCGGGACGTGAGGTGGTAACGTAAAACAAACGTTCGTTTATCTATCTGTCTGTCTGTCTATCCGTCTATTACCTATCTATCTGTCTGTCTGTATGTCTTTCTATCTGTTCGTCCATCTATCTCTCTCTCCATCTATCTGTGACTATTTATCTTTCTACCAATCTATTTGTCTATTATCTGTCTATCTCTACGTCTAGCTGTCTGTCTGTCTCTTTATCTATCTCTCTCCGTCTATCTGTCTGTCTGCCTATCTATCTGTCTGTCTATCCATCTATTATCTGTCTTCTGTCTTTCTATCTGTTCATCCATCTATCTCTCTTTCCATCTATCTATCTGTCTGACTATTTATCTATCTACCAATCTGTCTATCCCTACATCAGATTCTTCTTCTTCTTTTTCGTTCGATCGCTCTCGTTTAAGGGGTCGCCACAGCGGATCAACTGTCTCCATTTCTTCCGGTCCTCTGCATCTTCCTGCTTCAAACCAACCACCTGCATGTCCTCTCTCACCATGTCCATAAGTCAAGTCAAGTAGGATTTTATTGTCATTTCAACCATATACACAGTACATAGTGAAAAGAAATAACGTTCCTCCAGGACCCTGGTGCTACACATAAGACACAACATGAGACAGAACATAAGACAAACAGACAGTGCAACAACCTCCTCTTTGTTCTTCCTCTTCTCCTCTTTCCTGGCAGCTCCATCTTAAACATACTCCTTCCAATATAATCCTCATCTCTCCTCTCCAAACCAACGTAACTTTGCTTCTCTAACCTTGTCTCCAAGACGTCTAACCTGAGCTGTCCCTCTAACATACTAATTTCTAATCCTGTCCATCACCTCCTCATCACCTCTGTTCCCTTCACCAACATGACCATTAAAATCTGCACCAATCATCACTCTCTCCCCTGGGTACACTCTCTATCACTTCATCTAACTCACTCCAGAATTTTTCTTTGTCTTCCATCTCACAACCAACTTGTGGGGCAGAAGCACTCACAACATTCATTCTCACACCTTCAACTTTCAGCCTCAAACTCATCACCCTCCCTGACACCCTCTTCACCTCCAAAACACTCTCCACATACTCTTCCTTCAGGATAACACCTACTCCATTCCTCCTTCTATCCACACCATGGTAGAACAGTTTAAACCCTCCTCCAGTACACCTGGTCTTACTCTCCTTCCATCTAGTCTCTCACACATAAAATGTCAACCTTCCTTCTCTCCATCACATCAGCTAATTCTCTACCTTTACCAGTCATGCTGCCAACATTCAGAGTCCCTACTCTCACTTCCACTCTCCTCTCCTTTCTCTCCTTCTCCCTCTGGACATGCCTTCCACCCCTTCTTCTTCTTCTTTGGCCAACAGTAACCCAATATCCACCAGGACCTTGTAGGCTAACAGCACTGGTGGTGGTCGTTGTTAACCCGGGCCTCGACCGATCCGGTATGGAAGTCTGTTTCGTTGTCCACATACTGATTTGGCAAAGTTTTACACCAGATGCCCTTCCTGACGTAACCCTCACCATTTATCCAGGCTTGGGACCGGCGCGAAGAAATACACTGGCTTGTGTAACCCCTTTATTTCTGTTCATGAAAGTGAAAGTGACTAATTGCCATTGTGAACACAGCACAAAGTGAACCACAACAAAAGGCATCAACTGTATTTAACCCACACACACCATGCAGCTGTGGGCAGACATGTCCAGCTGCCGGGGGGGCAGTGATGGGGACAGTACCTTGTTGAAATTCAAGGCAACCTACTGGTCCAGGATTCGAACCCACAACCTTCCGATCCTCGCCCCTGGCCACTTTTGTCTTTTGCAGACATAAGTCTCCGACAAAGACACACCTACCTCCTGCAAGCTGTCTCTGATGTGTTGGACAGGCGTTTGGGGATTTGTTACCATAGTAATGATTCTTCTGTCCCCCAAGAGAGAAATGACACGTTTCACTCTTTTCAGTTGATCCATCCATCATGATATTTTGACGCAATGATATACTCACGTTTCCGTATTGATTTTATTATAAATGTGTCAAATTTGATGCACTGAACGGCTCCCTATGCTACGTCAAGATGAGGATGTGTCGTCCATCTTGTCAGTGGTGGAGCTCCTGACTGTCCTCATGACTAAACCGTTTAGCCGAAACAGTTCAGCCTAAAAGCAGAAAGCTATTAATTTAAAAACCATTTTGTGCCTTTTCCCTCAAAAAGACCCTCAACAGCCCAAACCATCGTGTCCTACAAATTCAGGATGACTCACAACTCCACTTTCAGTCCCACTCCAAAAGAAACAGATGTTAGCAGGAGTTTTTAATGTCCATTCGCTAATTATTGTGCACTTTCCTCTCCATCTTTCCTCCATTAGGACCAATCTGAGTCTTGCTGCCCACAAAACCACAGGAGTCGAATATTTTAGCAAAACATTTAATGAAAAGAATCAGTGTCTTCTAGCTGCACAGCATGTGCTGGTAAACGGTGTCCAGTCGGCCACGAAGGACCAAAGAAACATCTCAGCCAGCAAACGGTGTTTGGATCCAAGCCTGTTCCCATGTGCAGGAGAAGTTTCAAGTGCTTCATTTACAAGGCAATTCCAGAGTTTCCCCCCTCCCAAAAAAACCTTAAGATGCATCCAAAGTGATTTTGGTCCCTTTTAATGTGAAATATGGCTGAACCAATATTTTGATTGCAATTAAAAGAAGATTTTTATTTTTTTTGCCCAAAAAAGACCCCTTTGCACCAGAAAGTCAGTTTGTTCAGAATTAAAGTTTTAGTACTAAACCTTTGCCATTTCACAAGGTCCTTCATTCACTGCAGTGGCAACAGGCAGAGCACCGGGAAGTAACGTTCCTCAAGAACATCCATTTTTGGAGTTTACCATCAGACACATTTAGCTTCACTGGTGGGTTTTCTGGAACTGAGATTAAATGGCGTACATATGACGTCTGGGCCCATTCACCACCACTGTAACGGCTAGTTTCTCTACTATTAACTTTGGACTTTGTTTCCAACTCAGCAAGTGAAGAAATCTGTGAAATTCCTCTGTTTTGAATGGTATGAGAACATCATCCCCCAGCAAGATGTTAGACAGATCAAAAAGCAAATCCATCCAAGCTATCAAAGTGCCCTGCAGAAAATACTCTCTGCCTCTCGGCCAGCTTCTCCTCCAGACACTCCACCAGCACCGGGTCCACTCTGGGGTCCAGCTTATTGGCGAACCAGTGTCCGTTGGTCAGGAGCCAGCGGAGCTCAGCAGTTCCGTAAATGCAGACACTTCGTACGTGCGTTCCAGTGCATGCTGGGTACAGCGTCCCCTCCAGGTACTGCCACTTCACCAGGCGCGTCCTGCTCATCAGGTCTGACACGTCAGGATCGGAGGGTTTAACCTGCCCTGGAACACCGGGCACTCGGATCAAGGTGGCCCAGAAATGCTCGTCTGGCGAGTAAGTGTCCTCCGACCAGGAGAGGAAGTCTTTGGCCAGGGGGCTCCACTGGACAAAGTTCACAAACTCCCGGGAGAGCACAAAGTAGGCACTGCCCACAAACATCCTGATGCCATGGGGCGGCGGAGGCTTGACCTGACCTGTCATGATTGGGAAATGGTGGTACTGGGACTGGCCATCCTTCAGGGCGTAGCGGTAGGCAAAGCGCTGCTTCTTCGCTTTGCTGGGACGCACCGTCTCCAACATGCTGCCTCCTTTCAGAGCCCTCAGCTCCGCAACCAACTCTGCGTTGGAGCGCAGAGGGAAGTCCTGGCCGCACAGGTTGATGGCATACCTCCACCTGACCTCGGAGCCCATGAGGTCAGAGAGGCAGTTGAGGTCGGCCCGGAGGCGCGTGATGCTGGCGTACTGCACCCTCTCCAGCTTGGACGCGATGAAGACGTTGGGGAGGCAGCGGGCCAAACCCTGCATGGCTGCCACAAACTGCGGCGAAGACTTCAGGTCGTAATGGATGCAATAGGTGTTGTGGGGAACGTAGATGGCCCGCAGGATCCGCTCCACCATGGCCGCGTCTTTGTGGACCACCAGAGAGTATGCGAGGGGAAATTCACGCTCCAGCTCGGACGTCCGGATGCCGCCGTAGCCCTTGGATGCCAGGTAGCGGCGGCAGTCCTTTGTGGTGTTAACAACGTCCTCGTCGTCCGGCAGAGGTACAGCTTGCCTTCTGAGGGACAAGGACTTCCCCACCGCCACAGGGTCCATTTCAAAAATGTCTGTGCAGTCGATGCCATGCTGCTCAGTGAGCCTCCAGGTCAATTCCACAGCTTTGTTGAGGTAGTCATCCTCAGTGTCCTTCCCGTATCCAATCAGCAGACAATAACAGAAGAGTACCGACAAAATGGGGAAAAGAAAAGTCCTTCTCAGATTGAGGTGACTGCCACATCTTCTCATCCTAGGAAGAGAAAAGATCATTCAAAATGGATTTGGATTAAGATGCTTCTTCATTTACCCACCCCCCCATTCCTCCATATGTTTACTTCCCTTAAATGAATTAACCCCATTACATTACTTGTAAGAAGAAATGTGAAAGAAAATTTTTTTGGCTGCCTATTAAAAGAAAATTGGAAAAAGACTCACTTCATGGCCCGCACAGATTAAACTAAGATGAAAACTCAATCCAAATCCACAATCCCTTCCTTTCAGCCTCCACAACACCAATGTTAATCATGTTTTGGGGCTTTGTAGCTTTTCAGACGAGGTAGCGTTCAGGGCTGTCTATGAGGGGTGATTTACAAATATCGGTATATCGTAGATTTGGGGTGGAAAGTTCTATAGAAACTGTTCTTGAACTGTTTATAATATCTGTGAATGGAACCGAACGCCTCCCAGGCATGAAATGGTTGCGAAGACATTGCCTGTTGCCTTAGATGTTGTTTGAAGAAGATATTGGACTAAAAACCCATTCATGGTGGAGGGATACATTTTAGGCAAAATAGATAAATAGATAAAAACACTGACTGCTTTACATCATGCCCATTCTACAGAAACAATCAGATGATACGGGTGAGCTGGGAAAGGACATAACAAAACTAGAAGTCCGGTTCCATTCACCACCCCTGTGAGGGAGTGAGAACCATTCTGAAGGGGAAATAATGTTGGAATATATTGGAAAAAGTTTTGTTTTTAGATCAGAAGGAGCTGCCCCTTCTTAAAGTTCTATTACCTCGGTCCACAGCTGCTCAGCCTGCCTGTGAGAATCCATGAGAAATGTGGAGGAGACATCACCCAGGGCGAGTCCAAGCCCTGCACCTGCAGCCACAGACAGCTCCCAAAAAGGAGCACAGTACATGGGATTTTTTTTTCAAATTTTCTTTGAAGAGCTTTTGTTTACATTAACAATTATTACTTAGACAAACAGTTTTTTTTTTTTTAATGAGGAAGTCAGGAGTGGCAGTAAAGTATATCAGACTGGTACATAATATGTTTGAAGGCATTGTGTTAGTGGTGAGGTCTACAGTAAGAGTGACGGATGCATTTAAAATAGAGGCGGTACTGCGTCAAGGTTCAGCGTTCCTAACGACACAAACAGAGGCCAAGACTGGAGAACGAGGGGATACATGCCAGCCACTGCAAGCGAGCAGCACTCAAACAGTGTCCCGCACTCTCTGAGCACCAATAAACTTCGAAAAGCTGAAAAATTAAACATGAAAAAGTGATGGAGAAGAGCGTAGGCATGTTGACCCCACATCTTTAAATCTATTACTGTGTACTGTATATATGGTTGCCTTCCCTAATTCTTCTTGTAAACATATATATATATATATATATATATATATATATATATAAAAATAATTTATTTATAGCTCCTACTCCTGTACTTGCTCCTTTACTTATTCCTCATTCTTTATATCTTTATATATTTACAGGACAGTAGTGAGACCAGCTATGTTGTATGGGTTGGAGACGGTGGCACTGACGAAAAGGCAGGAGGCGGAGCTGGAGGTGTCAGAGTTAAAGATGCTGAGATTTTCGTTGGGTGTGACGAGGAGGATGAGAAATAGGTATATTAGGACAGCTCAGGTTAGGCGTCTTGGAGACAAAGTTAGAGAAGCAAGGTTGCATTGGTTTGGACATGTCCAGAGAAGAGGCGAGGATTATATTGGAAGGAGGATGTTGAAGATGGAGCTGCCAGGAAAGAAGAGAAGAGGAAGACCAAAGAGGAGGTTTATGGACGTAGTGAGAGAGGACATGCAGGTGGTGGTTTGAAGCAGGAAGATGCAGAAGACAGGAAGAAATGGAGACAGTTGATCCATGTGGCGACCCCTAAACGGGAGCAGCCGAAAGAAAAGAAGAAAATATTTTTCTTTTCTTTTTTTTCTGTACATCTACCTTTCTATATTCTCTCTGTCACCTTTATAAGAGCCCTGTAACGACCAAATTTCCCATTCGTGGGATAAGTAAAAGATTACTCTACTATATTAACACGAATCGCTTCAGTGAACCGACTCTTATATACTGTCAGATTAGAGTCCAGTGTCTGCTGAAACAATTCACGATTCATTCATTCATTCTTACGAGTCAGACAGCCCATGAAGAGAAATACTAATTCTTGAATTTTTTTAAGCGACAGTGTATGTATATGTGTGTGTATATATATATATATATATATATATATATATATATATATACACAGTGTAAGAATCGTATTGTGAATCAATACGAATCGCTGTGAATATTGTTCGAATCATTTTGGATGAAAATAAAAACTAAGTTAAAAGTCACATCTTTTCCCACCGTAGATGCTCGCGCGACAGTGCAGGAGTCATACTTTACGATGGAAACGGTTAAAATCCATTTAACAAAGCGGGGAAACGAGTCCACTTCAGAGTAGCGGCGGGAATCGGTTGATCGAAGCACTGAACCGAGTCGTGTGCGTCGCTCGAGCAGAAGGCTGTACCTCCGGGAAGCGCGCTGTTCATCAGGCGGGTGATGAGATTGCAGGACGGATGACCCACCTCGTCGTGCTGGTGAGGCGCTCTGTGAGCGGCCTGTCCCGGAGCTGAATCCGCTCCGATCCTCCTGCAGTCGAGCGCGTGCGGGGGGGCGGGGTTGTCAAACACGCTCCTTTTGAACTTGTATTCAGTTGTAAATTCATATTGTATTATGTGATTTTTATTTTGTCGGAGCGCCTCTAACATGATCCGCATTAACAGACGAAAAGTGAACT
The DNA here is from genome assembly GCA_017165825.1 of Hepsetus odoe. Taxonomy (NCBI): domain Eukaryota; kingdom Metazoa; phylum Chordata; class Actinopteri; order Characiformes; family Hepsetidae; genus Hepsetus; species Hepsetus odoe. Next base: position 1,259,551 of record CM029381.1, read on the forward strand.
TTCACGCAAGCCACGCCTCCCTTAATTGGTTGGCAATTCCTTCCAATTGAGGTGAGACGCTATTAACCAATCACGGCACAGGAAGGCGGAGTGCAAGATGGGATGGGAATGAAAAAAAGTCTCTGTAGCCTTCTCTGTCTATCTATCTACAGTCATGTGAAAAATTTAGGACACCACATTAAATATTCAGTTCTTTATTAAGAAATGTTCACATTCATGTCTAATCTTGTTTTTTATTTTTCTCTGGAAAAGAAAGTGATTTAATTGCAGGTAAACAACAAACATTAACCTTGATTTATTCTTTTAACAAAAGATATCAACAAAAATGTGCATTCTAACTGAGGAAAAAGTTAGGACACCCTACCCCCTAATAGCTAGTGTTCCCCCCTTTGGCTGAAATAACTGCAGTGAGACACTTCCTGGAGCATCTACCAGTCTCTGGGATCAGTCTGAGGACAGTTTGATCCACTCCTCACTGCAGAATTCTTAAAGATGCGAGATGTTTGAGGAGTTTATTTCATGTACAGCCCGTTTCAAGTCACAGCATCTCAATGGGATTAAGATCTGGGCTTTGACTCGGCCACTCCAAGACTCTCCATTTCGTAGTGTTCAGCCAGTCCTTGCTGGATTTACTGGTACGTTTGTCATGTCGAGCCATTGTCATGTTGCAGGGTCCAGTTCCGCTTTAATGTTCTTACAGATGGTCTCACATGTTCCTCAAGCACCCTCTGATACATGGTAGAATTCATGGGGGATTCTGTGATGGTAAGCTGGCCAGGTCCTGCTGCAGCAAAGCATCTCCAAACCGTGACACTTCCACCTCCATGCTTCACAGTTGGTATGAGGTTTTTGTCCTGGAATGCTGTATTTGGTTTATGTCAGACATGTCCACTCTTCTGGAGTCCAAAATATTCCATTTTAGACTCATTATCAACTCAACTTTAGAACCTTATTCCAGAAGTCCTGGTCTTTGTCTATGTTCTCTCTGGCCTTGATGTTTCTCTTTGAGAGCAATGGTTTCCTCCATGCACACCTCCCATGAAGTGTAAGTTCAGTATCTTTCTGATTGTAGAGGCATTTTCACATCAACAGGATGTCCGACCTAATTTATTCCTCACCAGAAATCGCATTGTAGAATTACATTTTACAGAAGATTTTGAAAAGTCTTTTCTTCAGTTTTAATGATTTAGTTATATTACAGAATCTCCCCGTATTGTTAAAATTGAGTTTAAATATCAATTTGTCCAAGAATGTAACAAAAATACACAGGCTAATATTTTCACATGACCGTATCTATCCATCCTTTATTGGGTTGAGTGTCTATAAAGCTGCACTACTTCAGAATGAACATCAGAGGGAGGCAGAGATCAGGCTTGAACAGCCTCTTGCGAGATACTGTCCTGCAAACACACAGGGCAATTTTTAAAAAATTTTTTTAAACAGCCATATAGTGCTTCCACAATGGCAACACTAGACCACCCTGTAATCAGCAGGAAGTTCTGATGAACTGCAATGAATATGAAGAGTCTTCACTGTGAGAAAGATCCTGAAGTCCACAGAAGTTTGATTTTCTTCTCTTTTTCCAGCGTGGCTCTTGTGCCAGGCTTGTCGCAAATTACTGGGCCTGCAGACATGGGAGTGTGTTTTGACATGAGATAAGACACTTTCAGCAACATTTTGGACTGAAGATAACCATGACATCAGCCCAGCAGGACGTCCTGCCCAGCATGGTCGAGTAGTGCTTGTTGGGACTTGTCTTCTCTCCACAAGTAAAAATGCCCAGCTTTATCAGAAGAAATCAAAAGCATTTCTTCTCAGGGAGAACATTCCTGGAAATGAAGAGAAGAATTTGTTTATGCCCAACCATCCTGCCAGAGACAGCGGCACGGTGTGGAGACTGGAACGTGGATTTCCATAAGTGACTCGGGAGGACCCGGTCAGGTCAGAAATTGTAATTGTGAAGCGTGTGAGCAACCATAACCTCGTATCACCAAGATGTTGAGGAGAAACAACAACAACAAATAAAGGTTAATGGGGAAACATTCTTTTATCTTGATCCATTCTTTAATAAAATCCCAACACTTGTGGTTGGTCAGGCGATCTTTTTCAAATAAAAATGTTTCTTGTGTAGCTGCTCTAACTTACGTTTAAACTTAAATTTCTGAAACTGAGGGTAGAAGATCCATTTAATGCTTCTGTTTGGGACATAATTAACTTTCATGACCATTTCTAACCTGAATCTCTGAGCGTTAAAGGCTCTGATACTTGCAAACGCTGCTAATGACTGCCATTCAAAGGCAGTCTGGGCTGAAACACTGCTTATAGCTTCAGTGTGAATGGGCGGAGCTTAACGACTGCAGGATGAGCAGGTGAACGAATGCAAATATGGCTTTCAAAGCTTGTTTCTGCAGCTTCACTTCTTTAAAGTGCCGGGAGTTGAAGTTGATGTTCACATTTGTGAAGGTACATGACACGAGGGGCAGCGGTGGTTAGGGAGTCGGCCCCCGGATCGGAAGATTGTGGGTTCAATTCCCTCACCAGTAGGTTGCCCTGAGGTACTCTTGAGCAAGGTACCGTCCCCTTCACTGCTCCCCGGGTACTTTCAATAGCTGCCCCCTGCTGCTATTGCCCCCTGCATGTGTGTGTATGGGTGAAACCTAGAGGTTGAATTTTGTTGTGTTGTACTGTGCTGCAGTTCCCAATGACAAGAATAGTCACTTTTCACATAAACTACTCCTTTTAACCGTCAAACTTTTATTATAGAAATGCTGCAAATATTCTATTCTTTAGTCACTAGACCAGCTCAGGAGCATCAGATGCCCTCTAAGGTGCTGCTGTGATGGAGTTCATGTTGTTTGTTTATTTGTTGCTCCCCGTGGGTGTCAGATTCCTGTAATGTGTTTTGTCCTGAGCCCTGATCCCTGATACTCCATCCGTCTGTCACCGTGGCAACATCTCAGCCCAGGACACACTCTGAGGAACAACACAATTACTTCTTACCTTCCTCTGGTATCCATGGCCATCAGGTGGAGATGGAGAGGTGGATGTGGAAACATATTCGTCCCTCTGGAACACCAGCTCCCTCTCGGCAGGAAGGAATAGTACAAATTAACGGGTTAATTAAAAAACACTTCTGGCAATAAAGTGCTTAACAAACACTTGGTAGCTTTCCATTAAAAACTCAGTTTTTGTTTGTTTTTCTACACAAACATACTCTGAAAATACCAACTCTACTACATTTTTACATCAAAATGTTTTCTTTCCACCGCCCATACTGTGAATACTGAGAATTATGTTGTTGCCATTATGTAGTTATGTAAAATGTTATTTATGGCAAATATATTGTGCAATAAGTCTCTTTTGACTCAAACGTTAACACATTTTAAAGAATTTAAAAGTAGTAAAAAAAAATTTAACAATGTAAAACCGTTACATTCCCCTAGTTTGGGACAAATAAAGCTTCTTTTGTATTCTAGTCTGGTTTAGCCTATAACTAAGAGGTTACGGAGTATAAAGAGTCGTCAGACTGAGGTGTGAAATGCTCCGCTCTAGAGAAAGACTCACGTGTCTTTTGTGGCCTAAAACTAAAATTGTTCACAGTAGAAGAGAAATATGCCACATTTAGTCTTGAGGCAAAAACCATGTTTATACCATGTTTTTTTACCATCATTAACATCTCGCATAAACACTCAGGAGACACATGCAGCTTCACTGGAGGGTTTGGAGACGACACATGGACATGTTTATGTTGGAGACGTCTGGTTCCGTTCACCAGCACTGCAAAAAAATCCCAAGCCACTCTGAATGGACCCTGCTTACATATCGGTGATTAAATGAAGCAAAAATCTTGAAAAGTCAGCAAAACGGCGGCCCAGTGACGTCCGTTCTGTTGGATCAGCAGCTTTTCAGTCTAATCCCCACAAATGCGTTTCCTGGAAACCCCACAAGAAGTTAAACTCACACCATATGAGAACCGTCCACGGCTTTGCATATTGTTCGCAGCTTTAAAAATAGCGCACGCATGGATCAGCCTTCCATGTGGAGCACACCCCTTCTCGCTCCGCGCTCATGAATGATTTAGCGAAATCCACACGGAGGGCCTGGCCCGTGACCTGGGAGCATGCCATGCTCTTTAATCACCTCGGCAGGCCCCAGGCAGACCTTCATGAAGACTTAATCAAACTCTAAATGTGATACGGGCACCCCTAACAAACGGCCCAGTGTGTCCGAGCGTGTGTGAGGGACAGGGGGAGGATGGAGTCCAGCTCCAGGGAGCTTACGCTGTGCTATCACAGTCTAACGGTGGGGATTACCGAGCGCATTCTGTATTATCTGTGATGGTGATATGGGGGGACTTAGACTTGGGAAAGAAATAATGAAATATCTGCTACGCTGAAGGCCCGAGCTGTGAAACCTGAGCCGCATGTCCAAGTCGCCTCGTCAGGCAGAGCTGAGCCTGTAAGGTCACTTTTGTAAAGAGTCAAAGAAAGTCTCACTTTTGTCCCATTTTTAGACACTGGTGCCATCGTGAGGGACCGTGCCAAGCCGGTCGTCTTACACGGGGTCGACTGCGGAGACAAACGCGTTAAACATCACCAAGCAAGAGTGATCATTAGCTTACCAAAGAAAAAGCTCAGGGCTTCCTTCTAATTCATTCATCCAGACTAGATATGAGAAATGGAAACCAGGGAACCTTCCAGATCAATTTATCATCGAAATATCCAAAGTTTTATCCCTGTGAAATGAAAAAGGGGGATAGTTTGTGTTTCCTGCACGGGCAATGCTCTATGTTTGCAGACGGAACCAAATCCGATGTCTACAGATCAGCTATACCTGGTTGTATGATTTCTTATTCTCCTTATCCCGATTCCAATCCTGGCTTCCCTCCTTATAAAAAGATTCATGTGGTGTTCTGGGACACCAGCTAGGTAGAGCTTTACAGCACTTTTCTCAAAAACAAGACAGGGAAGGGGCTGCTGGTAGAAGAGTGATTAAAGCTGCTCCAGCTCTGCTCTGCTGCTGGTCTTCCTTCCCAATCTGGTTTTGGTTCAGTTTTCAAGAACGGGAAGAGCTGGGGACGAGCCACCACAAACAAAAATTGTCTCCAGACAACCACCATTAAGACATCCACCCCGTTCAGCTCTTGTCAAATTTGGGTTGCGCAACTTTCAGGGTGAGGCATCGAAGAGAAATAAGCTTTCGTTTCAGCCACTCTAGATCAAGAGAGCCTGTGAAACCCAACCCAAGCTGCTGTTGTTTAGACAAACGAGTCCAGAGCAGTTATGTGTCACCCATCACCCACCCAACACACTAAAACTAAAACTGATTGCTAGCATGGAAAATATCACCAATGAGTTCTGAGTCATTGAGGTTTGTTTGCTTTGCCTTCCCCACAGCGTCTTTTTACTGGTGCTCTCTGTTTGCTGGCGGATTTAAATTGTTGTCTTGACCATCGATATGTTTGCAGACGACCTTTCACAGTTAAATTATGTTTACAGTGGAGGGGGAATGGAGGCGCCTGCCTCTGAAAGCTCACAGGAAGAGACTGCATGAAAGGACTGTCTGATACTTTCAGTGTGGATGTTTTGGCCTAAATGGTCCATTCATGGTGAAGAGATACATCTACCAGCATCACCGTCCCATTTAGACCCACAGTGTTTAGGGTCAATCCTGCGGTGCTGGTTATCTGCTGCCACACACCTAAAACAAAGTGTGATGGAAAGTGTTCGCTAGAACACAGCCTGCATCATATACAGCACTGTGAGAAAGTTTTAGACAGGTGGGAAAAAATGCTGTAAACAGAACGCTTTCAGAAATGGAAGTGTTAATCATTTATTTTCATCAATCAACAAAATGCAGTGAATGAACAAAAAAGAAATCTAAATCAAATCAATATTTGGTGTGACCACCCTTTGCCTTCAAAACAGCATCAATTCTTCTAGGTACACTTGCACACAGTTGTTGAAGGAACTCGGCTGGTAGGTTGTTCCAAACATGACTGTGTTTCAACCTCCGTGTGACATTGATGATCACCAGTACCGGTTTGGTAAAACTGGTTGTTCAGACACCGACTATAATCCTACAGAATCCCTGACTTTGTGCAAGTGTACCTAGAAGAACTGATGCTGGTTTGAAGGCAAAAGGTAGTAACACCAAATATTGATTTGATTTAGATTTTTCTTTTGTTCGCTCACTTTGCATTTTGTAAATTGATCAAAATAAACAATCGTTATTTATATTTCTGAAAGCATTCTTTGTTTACAGCATTTTTTCACACCTGCCTAAAACTTTTGCACAGTGCTGTATATCGGTAAGATGGCTGGCGCAGAGGGCTTTGAAATGTAATCAGTAACTGAGTACTAATTACATTAGTAATGTAATCCTTAAATTTGAACACATTTTCAGTGTAAATGAAATGGCTCTGTCCATTAGACATCTTTAAAAAGTGGCAAATTTCCAGATTTTGTTATAATTAAGCAGCTTCTTTCACACTGACGCTCTGAAAGGTATACGCAATCCAGATACAATGTCAATTCCTGCCACACTCCTCAGTCATGATGAGTCCTGATCCCAGAATCAGGCTGGGATCTAAGCTGATTGCTTAGATTCTCAGATTTCAGACTCAGTTCCAGTGGTTACATCAATTTTCTTTCGTTAGTTCTTGCAGTCAATGTTAAGAAAACCAGTAAAAACATGGTGGCGTAAGTGTGTATAGACACCGGGGCAGTGGTGGCCTAGTGTTTAGGGATGAAGCCCAGGATCGGAAGATCATGGATTCGAGTCCCAGACCAGTAGGTTGCTCTGAGGTACGCTTGAGCAAGGTTCCATCCCCATCACTGCTCCCCGGGTGCTTTCAATGCTTTCCCCTGCTGCACGGTGTGTAAGGGTAAAACATAAAGACTGTATTTCGTTGTGGTCCACTGTGAGCTGTGCCATGTTTCACAATGACAAAAATAGTCATGTTCACTTGTTGTCTAATATTTCTTCTTTTATATTGTTTGTTTCATATAACAGTCGCTGCTTCTACTCTACCCCTGGATGATGTCCGTGAGGGTCACCTGAGTTCCATGCCAGCTGCTACACCGAGTCGGCGCAGATACCCTCATCTTATTTTTCTCCCTATCTGAACTTCAGATCAGCTCCATCAGACTGGCTCTTCTGCAGGAGCTGCTGCCACGAAGATTAAAGCTTCCACCACTCAAACAGAGCTTCCACCGTTAGCTCATGAACCTCCAGTTACAGTCACCAGTGGATTCTTTTACTTTTACTGTAACTCATGTTTGCTGGAAATTATCACTATGCAGGGTTTTTCTCTTTCTTTCTTTCCTTATTATTTCCGGTGTGGACCAAAGGAGGATGGGTTCCCCTTTTGGGTCTTGGTTTCTCTCAAGGTTTCTTCCTCATGTCTGGGGGAGTTGTTCCTTGCCTTGGTCGCCCTCGGCTTACCCAATTGGGGCTCGGACCCGGATTCTGTAAAGCTGCTTTGTGACAACAACAGTTGTAAAAAGCGCTTTATAAATAAAGTTGACTTGACTTATGTTCCCACCAATCTCTGTCTGATCTTTGTGTCTCCATTGTAAATCTGGTAGAACCCAACCCTGTTTACACTGGAGAACGATAACCAGACCCTGCATTCCTGCACGTGTTTCAGGGATGGTTTCAGGGACGATGTTTCAGGGGTGGTTAAATTTCAACTGTTGCCCAAAATGTTTGAATGTTTGAAAGACAACCACCAACAGGATGCCCTCTTCTACCTGCTGTGTCCTGTTTACATCCTGGTGGCTGAACCACAAGTCTGCCACACCTGCTCGGTCAAAGAGACAGAGAATGAGCTAAACATACATTGGCAACATGTTCAATCAGGGGTGGTATTTACATGTTTAAAAATGGACAGGTCAGCAGTAAAACCCAGGAAAGATAAAGGGCTCCAGGTTTTAAAAGGCCATGTTCTAAAGTGCTGCACAAAACTCTTATCTTCTTGTTTTCCTTCCAAAGAGTCAGACTTTCTTGTATGCTTAATGTCTTGTTGAGGAACTGTTCTCCAGTACTTCCTGAAGGACAGTGATCAGGTGATTCTTATAATGCTGATAATGAACACTGAGTGGGTGGAAGCCCTTTATCCAGAACCTTGTAACTTTGTAGCTTTTTTCTCTCTCTCTTTCCTGTTGAGTCTCAGAGGGTTTTATGAAAACTGTAGTGCAGTTTATAATATCTGCTTATCTTTCACAGCTGATCATCCTCAGAAGTAAATGCAGGTTATTTATAGCACTACTTTAACTCACCTAAGTTTGGAGGATCTCCTACAACTGTGCTCCAAGTCGTAGCTTCTTTAAAGAGCTTACTTGTTGGTCTAGAGCCCCATATTTCAGTTAAATTAGTTGCAACAAATCAACATACATCCTGTCCACAAACACAGCTTCAGTTCATGTGTGGGATTACTGTAACACACAGAAAGGCTGGTTATAACACTCAAAGGTCTGGAAGAGTTGCTGCAGAATGTATTTACAGAAATTCAACATTTATATGAAGGCAAACTAGAAAGTGAAAGTGACTATTCTTGTCATTGCAAGGTCACAGCACATAACACAGTGAACCACAACCAAATTGAACCTCTGAATTTAACGCATGCAGACACCGTGCAGCAGGGCGCAGCTATGAAAGGGTGGAGGTGGTCTAGTGGTAGGGTACTTGCGTACGGACCTCTGGATCAAGAGGTTCCCGATTCGAATCCCACCTCTAGCACTACCACCACCTTAACCCTGAGTTGCTCCAGGGGGGACTGTCCCTGTAATTAGGACATGTAAGTCGCTCTGGGATAAGAGCGTCTGCTAAATGCCGTAAATGTAAATGTAAAGCGCCCGGGGAGCAGTGGCGGGGACGGTACCTTGCTCAAGGGTACCTCAGGGCAACCTACTTTGAGGGGTTTGAACCCACATTCCTCCAATCCTGTGGGCAACGCGGTGGGGCCGTTGTGGCCTAGTGGTTAGGGAGCTGGCCCTGGAAGATCGTGGGTTCGATTCCCTCACCAGTAGGTTGCCCTGAGGTGCCCTTGAGCAAGGTGCTGTCCCCCTCACTGCTCCCCAGTTTCAATAGCTGTGCGTGTGTATGAGTGAAACCCAGAGGTTGAATTTCGTTGTGTTGTACTGTGCTGCATTTCACAATGACAAGAACAGTCACAAAGGTTATTCCACTTTAGATACCGCGGTCAGATCACACGAAACCATAACTGTCCTCCATCAGTACTGTGTGCGAAGCTCACAACCACATGAAACCTCTTCCACTGTTTGTTCTTTGAGAATCTTACAAGGTGTGGGAGGGACAATTTTTAACCTTTTTTTTTGCCCCCACAGTGGCACCTTAACTGACACCAGATCTGACGTTTAACAAGTCATGTATAAACTAGGTCTGGGGCCGTTTTGAAAACAGGAACAAAATGGTGGGTCTGTTAGTCTGTTGCTTACACAACAACATGCAGTGAGACAGTGGAAATCAGCTTTTAAATGATCTAACGGGTCATTTGGTGAGTAAGCACTGCTTCTGAAGTTGACAAACGCTGCTGTTTTACAATTTCTTTTTATTACTGTATGCCATAAAAGATGCAAAATAAGGGCCACATCCAGTGCAGATCACACATTTTTGTTGACTTCTGTGTTTCCTGGCAACTGTTTCTTGACATCACAAAGCAGGTCAAGTCAAAAAGGGACTCATTATTTATTCTGAAATCATGACATCATGCATTTATTAAACTTTTCCCCTTTAAACTTGTCGATTTAACTGCATTTACGTTTCCTTTTCTGCAAACTAGAAATCAATTCTAAGAAAAGCTCTTTTTATATTTAATTATATGAATTTTATTATATAATTATATTTAATTATTTTGAATTTATTCATTTATTTATTTGAATTTATGTATGTGTTTATTTATTTGAATTCATTTATTTATTTGAATTTAATTCTTGAATTATATGCTATCCAATTAAATTGCATTGAAATAAAGCCATGGATAGAATTTCTGGGATCGCCTCTGCCATTTCGGTTTTCTCTGCAAATAGTTTTTTTGTGGGTTGGTTTTCTTTTAATTGCTATTAAATTTCTGAATTTATGTCACTGAGAAGCCCTGCTGGTGACCATGACTGTCCATCAATGGACTAATATATCCTTTTCTTTTGGTTTTTGTGACCAAAAAAGGGAAAAATCAAAAGGTGCTGAGTGAGTAAACAGGACATTCTGTAACTTTAACAGTGTCGATGTACCACATTAAAGCCTTTACAGAAAAAAAAAAAAAAATGAAGACAGTTAATTTTTCCATGATACAGGCCCTTTACGAAAGCACCATCACCTCTCTCGTTCCTTCCTGCAGAGTCTGGCACTTGACCTCGGGTCATTTTGTGGAAACTGATGGATGGTTTTAGGTCAGCGCTTGGTCATTTCAGCTTGTCGTTTGAACAGATATGCTGACCAGCTTCTAAAGCATAAACGCGTTTTTACAGGGGGGGTTGCAGGATCTTCTACAAGCTTACCTTCTTTTGCACTTCAGAAGCTCATATTCCAGTCAAGTTTGGTCTCTACGCGTCCAGTCATATAAAACGGAAGGTCTGACTCCAAAAATCTACAAAGAATATTAAAAAACGCGACATATTTAGTTTAGAATTCAAAACAAAAATAAAGGTGACACTGAAACAGGCTGGAATAACAGGTGAAATGAACTTACATAGTTTTTTCTACAGCAGGCGTCCACTGTCAACACTTTCTTAGGTGATATCATTACTTCATGTGAACTGTCATAAACTGCTTATGTAGAGTTCAAAAAAATTTTTTTTTGAATGTGGTGTGGGTGGGGGCTCACCTAGAAAGACAGAAAAGACACAGTTCCACTTTCCTGAAGTCCTGTAAAAGTAATCTTGAAGATCCTTTAAAAAGTCCTCTGTATCGTTTTTACATTTGATCGTTTTATTTAATTGTATCGTTGGGGGGGGGCTGATTGAGTCCGAGGTCCTTCAGTGTGGTCACTCCGATTTTTACATGATAAGACCTTATTGATCGACATCGCTTGAGGATTTGTAAAGAAAATCTTTTGTATTTCTGATTCTTTGCATTTATGATATGATTTAGTTCTATTCTGCGTGAAAACTGCACACGGTCCGCTAAAGGCCCAGCCTCAAGACCTTGTTACAAACGACGGATTAGCGTCTTCTGGAGCTCCAGCTTTGGAAATCTCTTTTCTCTTAAGGAATATCTAAAATGTATCCACAGTGTCTGTCCCTGATTTTGACTCCTTCCCGGCGCACAGCACAACACCACGAGGACGAGATGATAAAGCTAACGGTCGTATTGCTCGTGTCAGCTCATAGAAACAAACGCTCAGCAACTGTCACAGAGAGACTCAGTAGGAATGCTGGGCCGTTTCCTGTCATCACTTCCTTTCATCAATCAGTCTTAATCTTCAACCTCAGCATAGCTCAGCACTTTGCACTGTTCCATATATATATATATATATGGTGTGTGTGTGTTTTGGTGCAGAGGATTGGTTTCGTAACATTTAATAGGGTGTGCAGACATTTGCACACAACCCTGTGTGTATACAAAATCCCTCATTCATCCTTATTTGGCCTAAGTTATTATGCAATGAAGAATGAACGGACAGAAAAAGCATCTGGTTGCATTAATTTACACTGAAAAGTAAAACGTGGCTTTTGGGAGATACAAGGTTTTGTACAAATGCTGCAGTTAGTCCTGGGGTGACAAATATATTTACTGTATTCTGAGTAACTTTTAGTTCCCTATGGAATGTGAAGGTGAGGACGTCTCGTCCATCTTGTCAGTGGTGGAGCTCCTGACTGCCCTCGTGACTCAACAGTTTAGCCAGAACAGCTCATCCTAAAAACGGAAAGTATTGATTTACTGATCATTTAGTGCCTTTTCTCGCAAAAAAACCCCTCATCAGTCCAAACCAACATGTTCTACCAACGCAGGACGACGTGCAAATCCACTTTTAGCCCCAAAAAAGAAAAAAAAAAAAAAAAAAGAAAACAGGGCCTCAGGATTTCTGAAGACCTTCAGATCAGGCTTGCCCAAAGCTTTTTCATAGACAGCCACTAAAAAAAACAAAAAAAACAAAAAACCTCCAAGCCACATGTCCAAATTTGGCTCTTTGAGTTTGGAACCAGACCTTATCAGGAATGGATGTCTGAAAATTTTCCGAAATTACATCACAAAGGGTGTAAGAAGAGGAAGAAGGCATGTCCGGGAGGAGGAGGACAGAAGGAAGAGGAGGAGAGTGGAAGTGAGGGTAGGAGCTTTGAATGTTGGCAGCATGACTGGTGAAGGTAGAGAATGAGCTGATATGATGGAGAGAAGGTTGATCTTCTGTGTGTGAGAGACTGGATGGAAGGGTAGGAAGGCCAGTGTTGGAGGAGGGTTTAAACTGTTCTACCATGGTGTGGATAGAAGGAGGAATGGAGTAGGTGTTATCCTGATGGAAGAGTAAGTGGAGAGTGTTTTGGAGGTGAAGAGGGTGTCAGGGAGGGTGATGAGTTGAAGCTGGAAGTTGAAGGTGTGATAGTGAATGTTGTTAGTGCTTCTGCTCCACAAGTTGGTTATGAGATGGAGGCGAAAGAAGAGTTCTGGAATGAGATAGACGAAGTGATAGAGAGTGTACCCAGGAGAGAGAGTGTTGATTGGTGCAGATTTTAATGGTCTTTTTGGTGAAGGAACAGAGGTGATGAGGAGGTGATGGGCAGATATGGTATCAAGGAGAGGAATGCCGAAGGTCAGATGGTTGTAGATGTTGCGAAAAGGATGGAAATGGCTGTAGTTAATACTTATTTTAAGAAGAAGGAGGAGCACAGGGTGACGTATAAGAGTGGAGGAAGATGCTCACAGGTGGATTATATCCTTTGCAGGAGGGTCAGTCTGAAGGAGCGTGAAAGTAGTTGAACAGGATAGGATGGTGGTCTGTTGGGTGTGTTAAAATGTGCCATATAAAGAAAGAAAAGAAGATTGTAAAAAAAGTGTGGCACTGTATCTTCCACAACATTTGTGTTTACCATAAAATTCCTTCTTGCGTAATTTTTTTCCAGCCTTTCTTTGTCTTTTACAGGAATCTTAGTTGTTGTGTCTTCCCATCAGTTACAAGTAAAAAATAGTTTCCTCTTCTGTTTGGCTTCCTTGTGTTGTTAAATACAATTGAAGGAGGGAAGGAAGGAAAGAACTGAAGGTCAAAATGAACAGCTAAAAAGGAGCAAAAAGGGTTTTTCTTTCCTGATACAAAACAACGAATGCAAAACAGGCTATGCACCACATCAAACTCTTTTATTTAAAATCAAATGATGGTTTTCCATGACGTTTAAGGCCTGTCTTTTTGGACTGAGGTTCTGGGAAACAGCAGAGCATCTTAGCCTCCTGGAATTGCAGAATTAGAAGCAGAAAACATCCCAAATCATCATCACAGCTCAGCAGCTGCACATTCTCCCAGCAGAGCTTTTTACAGTTCGTTTGGAAATTCACCAGCACAGATTACCAGTGATTGTGCGCTTTCCTCTCCGTCCGTCCTCCATCAGGATCGGCCCAAGCCTCGCTGCCCATAAAACCACAGTGATCGGGACACTTCAGAAAAGCTTGTAATGATATAAAAAGAATAAGAATCAGTGTATGCTCTCGTATCGCACCACGTGGAGCTCAAGAGCGTCCAGTTGGCCACTTTGGACCAAAAATAACATCTCAGCCAAAGTGGCCATTCCACAGACTTTTTACAAAAAATGTCCTTTTTCTGGTCAAATGTTTATAAAAATCTGTGGAATTCCTCTTGGTTTCCCAAAGCCAAGGAGAGATCGTCCCACAAACAGAATGTCAGGCAGGTCACACAGCGTCCAAGCTGTCAAAGTCCCCAGCAGAAAATACTCTCTGCTTCTTGGCCAGCTTCTCCTCCAGACACTCCACCAGCACCGGGTCCACTCTGGGGTCCAGTTTATTGGCGAACCAGTGTCCGTTGGTCAGGAGCCAGCGGAGCTCAGCAGCCCCGTAAATGCAGACGCTGCGTACGTGCACTCCAGTGCATGCTGGGTACAGCGTCCCCTCCAGGTACTGCCACTTCACCAGGCGCGTCCTGCTCATCAGGTCTGACACGTCCAGATCGGAGGGTTTAACCTGCCCTGGAACACCGGGCACTCGGATCAAGGTGGCCCAGAAATGCTCGTCTGGCGAGTAAGTGTCCTCCGACCAGGAGAGGAAGTCTTTGGCCAGGGGGCTCCACTGGACAAAGTTCACAAACTCCCGGGAGAGCACAAAGTAGGCACTGCCCACAAACATCTCGATTCCTTTGGGCGGCGGAGGCTTGACCTGGTCCGTTTTGACGGGGAGATGGTGGTACTGGGACTGGCCATCCTTCAGGGCGTAGAGGAAGGAGAAGCGCTGCTTCTTCGCTTCGCTGGGGCGCACCGTCTCCAACATGCTGCCTCCTTTCAGAGCCCTCAGCTCCGCAACCAACTCTGCGTTGGAGCGCAGAGGGAAGTCCTGGCCGCACAGGTTGATGGCATACCTCCACCTGACCTCGGAGCCCATGAGGTCAGAGAGGCAGTTGAGGTCGGCCCGGAGGCGCGTGATGCTGGCGTACTGCACCCTCTCCAGCTTGGACGCGATGAAGACGTTGGGGAGGCAGCGGGCCAAACCCTGCATGGCTGCCACAAACTGCGGTGAAGACTTCAGGTCGTAATGGATGCAATAGGTGTTGTGGGGAACGTAGATGGCCCGCAGGATCCGCTCCACCATGGCCGCGTCTTTGTGGACCACCAGAGAGTATGCGAGGGGAAATTCACGCTCCAGCTCGGACGTCCGGATGCCGCCGTAGCCCTTGGATGCCAGGTAGCGGCGGCAGTCCTTTGTGGTGTTAACAACATCCTCGTCGTCCGGCAGAGGTACAGCTTGCCTTCTGAGGGACAAGGACTTCCCCACCGCCACAGGGTCCATTTCAAAAATGTCCGTGCAGTTGATGCCATGCTGCTCGGTAAGCCGTCGCCCCAGTTCTGCAGCTTCCTTGAGGTAGTCACCCTCGCTTTCCTTCCCGTATCCAATCAGCAGACAAAAATAGACGAGTGCAAATAAAAAGAGGAGAAGCAAAGTCCATCTCAGCTTGCGGTGACTGCCACATCTTCTCATTCTGGGAGGAGAAAAGTCAGATCAGTCTTCAGACGTTGGTACAGTCAGTGACCCTAATCACACAGAAACTACACGGAAAACAGGAACCTTTTTATACTCCGAACGTCGTTCAATGAGGACGGAACTAGTTCTCTTTTTTTTTTTTGTTTCTCACTGTTATTTATATGTTTAGCTGCAGTGTCCTCACCCTCTATAGAATCAGTGACAAGAGGTGTTCTTAAATATACTTCAGTGATTAGTATTCCTTTCATCCAATACTTTTTTTTTTTAAAGTTCATTTGTTTGCATTATTTTATTGGTTGACAAAAGAAGAAAAGCAACAGTGAAGAAGAGTAACGACTGTCTTGATCTTCTTCGGATATCAAGACAGGATGCACTGGATACCCCCCCCCCCCTTTTTTTTCCAGTACTTCCATTTAAAGAAAAGATTGTGATGTTTGTCAGAAGATCTGTCTGAAGGCTATCCTAAATTATTGTTAAAAAAAAAAAAAGAAAAATGAAAACCAACTAAGCTGAGGGAGCGCTCCATCGCTGAAGTGGAAGATGTTGGATGTTTTGGGGCTGCAGGGCTTTTCAAACGAGGTACCGTTTCAGGACCTTCGATCGGAGGTCATTTACAATTATCGGTACATGGTGAAGAGAGGATCGGAGCAGACTTGGGCTGGGACGCTCTGGAGGAACTTGTCGAGCTGGTCACAGTGTCTGTGAGTGGAGCCGAACATCTCCCAGGCGTGTGTGAAGATGATGCAGAATAACCGAACCTGAGAGATACATTGTGATGCAAAACATACAGAAAGAGAGAGAAAAGACAACTTGGACTAGTTTACCATCATCCCAGTCCGACAGAGACACCGGTGAGCAGGAGGAGGACATGAACAAAAAAGTAGGTTTCCATTCAGCACCCCTGGGAGAAAGTGAACTGAATGGAGGAATAATGCTGGAAAGTTTTGTTTTTAGGTCAGAAGGAAGTGCCCCCTTAAAGTGCCATTACCTCGGTCCACTGCTGCTCAGCCTGCCTGGGAGAATCCATGAGAAATGTGGAGAAGGTGGTGAGACATCAGCCGGGGCGAGGGAAGCTCTTCATCAGCTCAGGAACTGAAGAGGCGCCTGCTTTCAGCGCAGCTGGGAGAAGAGTCCGCGCCCGCAGGAGGCTCCCGGCCAAAGCGGCTCGTTTTCCTTCTGATCCGAGGGTTTCCTCCGCGGGAGCGACAGACAGAAAGAGCTGCGGGTTCCGCTCCGGTTCCGCTCCGCTTCGGACGGGGCGCGTGCTCTCAGCGCGCGCAGCTTTTCATCCGGAGGCTTTCCTGTTTGTTTTTTTGTGCCTTTAGGGGGCGCGTGCGGGGAAGTCGCTCGTTTATTCCCCCTCCTCAATGGACTTCCTGATCCAAACTTCAGAGCAGAAATGATTCACTTCTAGTGGTTTTTGAGTGTGTTTGGTCTGTCTGTCTGTCTGTCTGTCTGTCTTGTTTGTCAGTCAGTTTTGTCGACCTGTTAGTGAATCATCTGTCTGTCTGTCCTTCACTCTGTTGGTCAGACAGTCTGCACTGCCAGGTCAGTCTGTCTGTCAGTCACTTAATTTTGTCAGTTTCAAAACGACAGTCGGTACGTCTGTCAGTGTGTACCGTCAAGTTGTCGGTCACTTGGCTCTGTCAGTGTCAGTCAGTCTGCGTGTACTGTCAGTTTTGTTGGTCTGTAAATAAATCAGTCTGTTTGTCGTGCGTGTCCGTTTTCCACTCAGCCTGTAAGTATTTTTGTCAGTCATTCAGAAAGCCCGTCTGTACTGTCATTTTATCAGCCAGTCAGTCTGCAGGTACATCGGCCAGTCCGTCAGTGAGTCGGACCACAAGTCAGTCAGTCGTTCAGTCTGTCTGTAAGTACACCAGTGAGCTAATAAATGTGTCAGTCGGTCTGTTAGTATGTTTGATAGCCGGTGAGTCAGTCAGTCAGTCAGTCAGTCTTTGCGGTCTGTCAGTCAGAATCTCAGTCAGTCGGTCAGTCCTGATGTAACGAGATGCTATGGCTGCTCACACTGGGAGGGAGGGCAGGCACCGGTGGATGGAAGGAAGGAAGGAACGATTCGACCAAATATTAACCAAACCTGCAGCCAGTGCCACACAGTCAGTCAATAAACGAGCAGAGGCCGGATGTCCTATAAAGTCAAAGCTGGTGAAATGTGACCTCTCTGAACTGTAAAATGTTTGCAGTCTGCTCAATATGAAATGATAATCATCATAAAGTCATACTTGGGTTCGGTCCCGAAGACGAGGTTCCTTAACTTCTGTTGACCACAGCTGCCCAAACTTTCTCCCACCGTGGAAGGTAATTTGGTGTAAAAGGTGCGTTTTAATCTGTACGTTCTGGAGGTGCTGCCCCTTCAATATCATTCATATGGGGTCACCCCGGGCTCCCGCTTTCTCCTGATCTCGACCCGTGTCGATGGCGAGTTCATGTCAGTTGGACCTTTTTTGGCAGCTCCGGAGGAAGGCAGCGGCCCCTGGGCCGAAACAAAATGTCCTTTCATTTCTGAGGCCTGCTGGCTGTCGTCTGCAAAAACCAAAGCTGGACGTGTGCCACGTCCTCCACCACCCCCCCAAAAAAGCTTGCTCTTTACTGTTAATGAAAACTTGCAAATATGTTGAAACAAATCTGGGGTTTTTCCGGCCTGCCAGTTTAAGCAACAGATTATGAATCGTTTCGGATTCGTAGCTCACTGACACAAACAAATTCTGTAACTATTGTGAGTTCAACCAAAACCGCAGTGAGATGTGAAGAGAAGATCCACCAGGTTTCCATGCTGCAAGATTTTTGGTGACTGAAACAATCACCAAACAAAAAATGTCCGAACTCGGGCCTTTCGATACTAGACGCACATTCGTTACCAAAGAAAAAGCAGAGATTTCGAACAAAAATAATGAATAACTTCACTGCTTCACCTTCATCCATGTCTCTTCACGGACATCACACTCAATACACACCTTTTCTCCACCGTCCACTCGTCCTTTCTTCTCTCTTACGTCTTCCTCTGTCTGGCCTTCACTGCTGGACGCAAGAAGGAACCATCTTTTCTAGTTTTGGTCAGTTTTTAGGCTGGAATTCCCCTCAGAGTATTAAAGTGAGGAGTCTGTTGTAAAAATGTAAGGAGTAGAAACTAGAAAAGTCAACATTTAAAAAAAATACAGACGCCTGAAACCTACACTTACATACTTTAAAAGTAATTTTACTTCCCAGGACTCAGTTTAGGCTGTAAATATAAGCCTGAAAACAAGGAATTAATACATAATTAATACATTAATGGAGCTTAAAAGACAAATGGACAAAAAGACACACTGCTTGTATTAAAACATCCCGATGGTCTAGAGCAGGGGTCACCAACATGGTGCCCCCAAGGACCACATGAGTCGCCTGTTCTAAAAATATCACAACTCACAAGTGAGCAGCGTCTAAAATTAAATTTGATCCTGTTGCTATTCTCCTTTAATCACATTTGCATTTATATAGATTTGAAAATGACAATATCTTTTTAATAAAAAGCATTTAAAATGTTTATTATACATGAAGTTTAGATAAGTTTATGTAACTGGTAGCCCTTCGTATGACGCAGGACCCGTGAAGTATCTCTCAGTTTCAAAAAGGTCGGTGACTCCTGATCTAGAGTGAGGATTTCTCTTATAAAATTTTTCCTACTTACTGTAAAGCAGAACACGATTGGTTGATTCCTCCCTAATTAGTCAGTTTTTTAATCAGACGTGTTAGGTCTTCAGTCCGGCTCCTTAAGGCTGGGAGAGCTGGGTACAACAGATCTGATTAATAAGTCCTTCCAGCAGATTTTATCTCTCCTAAAGGCCCGTTTTATGTGAGCTGTCGCTTAACCTTAATTTTGGACAGCCGAGCAGTTCCGGTTCTAATCTTAACCACCTGCTCAAGCTAATCAAGTTTCTCAGGAACACGCAGTTACTGCCGTAACTCGGGCAGTTGTCCTAAGATGCTGTCCTAAGGCACCATAACTTCAGCAGTAAACTAATAACCTGATCATCTGGAGTCATCTGCACCTGTCTCTTGCTGCTTCATGTCTTCAGTTAGACGCTTTGATCTGCTTGAAGGTTCAGACGTAGATCACTGTGTGGATTAACCAACACAGAACTATCAAACTGCTCAGGTACAGAGACTGGACTGAAAATGAGAGACAACAACACTGTCCTTCAGGAAGATCTGGAGAACTGCTCAGGTACAGAGACTGGAGTGAAAATGAGAGACAACAACACTGTCCTTCAGGAAGATCTGGAGAACTGCTCAGGTACAGAGACTGGACTGAAAATGAGAGACAACAACACTGTCCTTCAGGAAGATCTGGAGAACTGCTCAGGTACAAACTGGCGAACTGGTGAAGTGTTCCTCATCAAGACATTAAAAAAACAAGAAGGTCTTTGTGAGCAAATTTGAAGAAATGAAAGTGGCAAAGGGATTTTTTGACAGTGCTGTTGATGGGATTCATGATTTATCAGCAATAACGGACGTCCCCAGGAAAAAAACAGACCCCATCCAAATAATACAGAGAGATTTAGTTCCATAGACTTAAACAGACTAAATTAGGCACTAAATACAACAGAGAAAAAATATGGTCACCTCCACAATGCAGAAAATATGAGAAGTCATGCTGGACTTTTAATGCAGGACAGTTTAAACAGAAAAAAAAAGTATTTTTTAGTTTACAAGAATTAGGCCTTCTCTGGTATCTAGTTGAATCTGAGATTTTCCCTCCAATTAAAATATTTTACAAAGGAAACACAGTTTGTGGTGTATGGAGTGAAAAAAAAGAGTCAACCTTCTTCTCAAACTTTCCACTAGTTTGCTCATTCTTGCTTCTGAACGTCTGCTACAAGGCAGGAGTTAAGTTCCAGTTCAAATCTAACTCACCTGATCAAGCTCACAAAATTTCCCAGGGGCTCTTGGAAAATGACTAAATTACTGCTGGAACTTGCCTAAGCAGTAGGGCAGTTGTCCAAAGCAGCAGACACGCTTCGCAACTTTAATCATTCACAAGCTAACAGCTGACATCAGCCCTTGGAAACTTATTCTCCCACACTGTTTCACAGCTGCCTCATAACCGCATGATTCCTTCTGGGCCCCATCTGATCGACTTAAGGCAAAAGCTGCGACAGAGACGCAATGGAAGATGGTAGCGGTCAATGTTTACATTACAATCTGGGTGCTAAGATGGTTGGATGGCCAAGTGAAAACGGTATCCCATTAAAAAAAAAACACTATTTCAAAAATGCTGCATAAATCCCAAGTAGCCCTTCTTATTATGAATGGATGTTAATGCAACATGGATTTTTTCCCCAAAGTAATTCTGGATGATTTATACTATAAACCCTGAGTCCTTTGCCAAAAGGACTCATTTCTGTAGATTTTACTAAGAACTTGTTGGTGCAAAAATACTGTTTACACCCATCAAACTGTCTCACCTTTGGCATGGAGTAAAATAAATTAAAGAAATGCAAAGTGTAAAGATGCAATGTTCTAGATAAAGATGACCTGATTATCTGGAATAATCTGCACCTGTTTCTTCACAGACTGTACTGAAAATGAGAGACAACAACACTGTCCTTCAGGAAGATCTGGAGAACTGCTCAGGTTCAGAGACTGGACTGAAAATGAGAGACAACAACACTGTCCTTCAGGAAGATCTGGAGAACTGCTGAGGTACAGAGACTGGACTGAAAATGAGAGACAAAAATTCTGTCCTTCAGGAAGATCTGGAGAACTGCTCCTCAACAAGACATTAAACATCTAAGAAAGTCTGGTTCTTTGGGAGTAAAACATGAAGAAATAGGGTCTTTTACTTTTGAACAGTGCTGCATCCGAGAAACAACAGAACCTAAACAAAACAGTGAGATTAAGTTCTATCAACTTGCCCGGCCTATTGAGCAGGGCCAATTTCACATGTGTTTAAAGTCAGATGGTTGATTCTTTTGATTTTTCTAATTTTAATAAAAGCTAGACATGCCGGTGCTTAATGACTCAAAGTGAAATATGCTCAGGCATGGTTGGGAAACTTCTGCTTTTTCTGTTTTTCAGCACAGCTTAAAAAGAGCAGAAGCCCATCACCAGGTTTTAGCAAGTAGACGGCAACCCATTCAGGTCCAATTAGCAGAGATATTTTAAACTTTTGAAGACTCTTGAGAATAACTTTCTAGGACCTATATGACCTTTTTGCTCAAGTATTTCTCCAGAACTAGGACCTGTATTGGTTCCAAAACCACTGGTTGACCATCCTACTAAAGATGATCTTTAAACTGTGCTGGGCTGAACCCTGGTATATTGCTGTGAAAAAACAGCTCTTTTCCCTGTAACCTGAGCTGCAGTAAAAGAAGCCTCCCACTGACAGGAGTATTCGCTTGGTCAGGTCAACTGTTCAGTACTGAGCTGTAGCAGGGAGGAGACTGTTTTTGTATCAGGAAGTATATTCTCATGTGGTTTACTCTTTTTCAGCTTCGCGCTTCCCTGTGGGGCTTTGCACCATGGCTGCAGGAGCAGAGAGGGAGCGGTCAAACAGCAATCCATTAACCAAACAGGTTACCTATTCCAAAACGTGTCGCTTATTACAGAAGGGGATATTTGAGGGCAATTTAAGTGCTTCTCTGACCCGCAGTGTATGTGTCCCAAAAAGATATACAGCAGCTGCATCTTAATATTATTGCAAGTCATGGAATAGAAATGGAAACATTTCAGTTAGATACAGAATAATCTATAGTAGATCTTCAACACCAGAAGCTGATCTGTTTATAGCCAACACTGATTTATTCATAGTAGATGCTAAATGGTTTGGAAAAGTTACTGAATTTATAAAAGTTGGTGAATAATGTTTAGTAGTAACAGGATAATTAATAATACATACTGAATAATTGAAAGAACTGAATCCTTTTCGTTCATAGTGACCACATCACAGTAGCACTGCAGACAGTTTTTTAATGGCCTGCTCTCTTAATGTTTTTACATAATTTATTTCTTTTATTTACATTTAGGGCATTTAGCAGACGGATTTATCCAGAGCGACATTTGTGTCCTAATTACAGGGACAGTCCCCCTGGAGCAAATCAGGGTTAGAGGTCTTGCTCAGGAACCCAATGGTGGTAGTGCTAGAGGTGGGATTTCAAACATGGGACCTCTTGATCCATAGGTCTGTAGGCAATTACCCCACCACTAGACCACAGCTACCCCTTATTTCACTTCCTGTTCCAGTTCAATAGATTTAAAGGAAACATTTGGCCTCAACCTGAAGTTTGGAGTTTTCTTCTTCATTCAAATAGACTTGACCAGCCAAAGCATGTTTACTTTAAGAATTGAACAACTCGGATAAAACTAACCAAAGTATGGGCTAAAACGGTAGAATATATTGGGGACCCTGTGCTTTTTCTGTAGTTTTAGTGTCATTTTTTTATACAAAAGTGTATTTTGACTGGATATATTATGACGTCATCCTTCATTATGCAACACTTAGCCCCGCCCACACAATCTGATTGGTAGAAATGTTGCTATTATATCTTACAGCTCTCTACACCTCAAATCCCAAGGGATACAGCTTTGAGAAAATTCTTCCAAAGATGGTGGGTCATCTTGTTCATCACCGCTTCAACAACATCGGAAACCGGCATCAACTGTGAGTGAGGTAAACACCCTGATTAATCTGCCAATTTAATTGATCACACTAATATAAGGGTGATCAGGATGCCTGATTGTGAAGCAAGGATATGCTTGGTGGGAAACTTTTAGGCTCAAATCCCAAAAGCTCCAATATAAAATGATGCAACTGGAAAATGTTTCTCCGCAAATACAGCCACTCTTACGTTGGTCAGGCCCTAAGGAGATTATTTGGCAACATTATAAGGAGCAAATGATTTTCTTTACAACAGGAACAGTTTTGAAAGAGGACGTCAGTCTAGTCCTCCTGACTGTGAGAACAAGCAGTGGGTCTGTAAACAGGCAAGACTCTTTGCTGAAATTTTTATCAACAGCGCATTTAGATTAGAGCTGAAATATTCTTAGAAACCCACAGAGGCGCTAGCAGAGGCTAACTTTATGGTAGAGGTGTGTATTTTCTCTGTTTTGACCAACATTTTGTTATTTATAGCCCAAAAGGAAGGCTGAGCTCCAGCAATCATGGTTCAACACTACTGTATCGGTTCACTTCGACCCTGATGCTGTATGTGTGTGGCAGCTTGTTGTTTAATTGTAATGAGAGATGTGACGCTGCCATGGCAGCTGGCGTCATTATTTGAGGCTCACTGCTCTTGAACAAGCTCAGACAAGTGGCTGTTTTCAGTACAGACGCTGAAGGGTGACGGATGTGCTCGTGACCGTTGTTGCACTTTCTGATGTCAAAAGCCAACCAAGCCGGTATTATTTTGGTGAGAGCGCTGGCATATGAAGTAGCCTTTCCTAGCACAAGATAAGTGTTTCTAATAAAGTGGCTAGTGATGAGCTGGAGAATAAGGGGTTAACATAAAGACAGTACTCTGTGCACCTGGTACAGACACCCCTGAGTAAATCTGTATCTGGATGTGCAGCTGATGACATGTCGGCCCCGACTGAGGGAAAATACGTTAAATAGAAATGTACTGTATGAGCACCATCTCTCTTTCGCTCTCTCTATTTATATTTCTCTCTCACCATCTCTCTCTCTTACAAACGGGTTATTTGTTAACAAGAAACACACACATGCATATACAAGCAGTGTGTTGCCTTTATGGTTCTCTGTTGGGCTTGCAGGATCTTTGCATGGGTCTCACTGGAGGTCGAGTTTATGTAAGAGACTGCTGGAAACATTGGCTTATGAAAAGAGGGTGTGTGTGTGTGAAAGCAAATGAGGAAGAGAAGTGCAAACCTGTGATATGTTTTCCTGTTGAACATTGTAGTGTAGCGCATTAGATTATTTAGAAATGGCAAAATTACCGAACAGTTTCACTTCTGAATGTTAGTTACCGTTAGGGATTTAATTCCCAGAAATGTTGCACTTGGAGTGGGGGCTGTATATGTGTGTGTGTGTTGGGGGGGGGGGGGAGTGATATCAAGGGCTCAGTGTATACTCACGCTGCACTGAGACTCATGTAAACCCTAAACCCAGAGACAGAGAGAGACAGCATGTGAGTGAGAGAGAGAAGTATGTGGGATATGTGCAGGGCACCATTTCTCAGGTCTTGGAGGTGAGATGCAAGTACCAAGACATCCTAATCCTGAGCTTGTACAGCCCTTTCCAAATGTCTCGCAACATCAAAGGCAGTTCATTTGTTTTTCACTATGCACTGAAGACATCTGAGTTTGAGGTAAAAAGATAAAAATGAGATGAATTCTCTGATTTGCAGCTTTAATTTCCTGGAAGCCATGCTAAACTGCACAGAACAAAGCACCTTTTGTATCTGACCTGCCAGTTTTACAGATGAGCAAAAAATGTTGCAACGATAGGCTGATAGGTGTTTGCATCCTATTACACTGACTGTTAAAAATATATAAATAGCTCTTGATGTTTGCTCTTAGTTGAAGTTGTAGGACTTCACCCATAAAGACAGCATGTTTCAGTAAGAAGTGAAAACCATCGTGAAGTCCTGAAAGCTGTCTAGAGGAGAAAGCCTTCCATTCTGAAGTTGAAAAAAAGGAAAATCACTGGAATGTCCTGAAAAAAGAAACCACTGGTGTGCTGAGCAACAAACACCAAACCGGTCGGTCAAGAAAAAGCAGGAGATGAAAGGCGAATTATGGGAACAAAAAAGAAAATCCATAAAACAACACTCCACGGGGCAGGGTGGAGGGATCACAAAGCACTATTTGAAAAAGACTTAAAATATATGGAAGCCACCCACCAGATGCAAAATGCTCACCAGCAGCAAGAACCAGGAAAAAAAAAAAAAAACATCATCAGAGATGAGCATTGAACAAAGGGTATGTACTAAAGTGTGATGAAAGGAAGACATGCTCAGGATCCAAAACACACAACTCATCTGTGAAGCACGGTGGAGGTAGTTCCACGGCTTGGGCTGGCATCTTCTGGAAATGCATCCAAACTAATGATGATGAACAGAAAGTAATCCAAAACACTCTGCCAAGTTAATAAAGGGAGGACATCAAGGGCAAAATGTGGAAAGTTTTGGACTGGGCAAGTCATTTGCCAGATCTTAACCAAACTGACCATGAATTTCAACTCCTAAAGAAAGGACTAAAGAGATATAAACCCACAAGATCAAACAACATCTGAAAGATGCTGCTGCTAAGTCTGGAAAAAAAACCAAAATAATAAAATCAACAATTTGATGAATTCAGTGGGTCTCTGGCTTGATGTAGCTATTGCAAACAAAGAATATGCAAATATACCAAATACTGTCATTTACTTCATTTTAAAACTTTCTGCTCAAACCCCTAAAAAAGGAAAATCTCATTCACCGTTTGATCTCAGACCCAGATATCTTCAATGCTTTTCTGTACCTTCACGGGGGCACTTTATTTCTCTGCTTTCTGATGTAAGGATGTCTTTGCTTTAGGTCCCTGTGGTTTAGAAAGATCTTTTTTAGAATGGTTTTCCTGCTACATTCACACATTTGAATATAGCATGTAACACACAATGAACATCTTGCAAATGTAGTTGTTTTTTCTTTCTTTTCTGCTTTCCTTATCTGTCTTAAACACTGAGCAGCCTTTGTAGTGGAAAGTTGTAGTTCAGAACAGGATTAGAGTCACTGCATATCCCAAGCCAGCCATGTCCAGGCCAGCCAGATGAGAGTGGATCCTGGGAATAAACTAATAAATGAATCAACTGGACCCTTTTGTCAAGGATCTGACTGTCAAAGGTCATTTGAGGAAATGCATGAGATCATTGCATTACAGCAGAGGTGGGCCCACTCAAGCCAAAGCTATAGACAAGAAGTGGGGAATGCCACTATAATGAAGAGATAAAGAAAGGCTTTTATGCGCTCTGGGGAAGTCCTCAGTAGCCCCCAGAGCTCTGCAAATGAATGGTACTAAAACAAAACATCTGTTTGAGTCATATTGGGGGAGTTGCAGGCTGTAGGAGTCTAAATGATGAAGACAGGATAAGGTCCTCCAGGGACTCTGGTACGGTCAGATTAAAATGGGCAGGTCTAGGGAGACACCTGGTGGTACACTGGTATATTTATCCATCCATCCATCCATTTTCTCCCGCTTATCCGAGGTCGGGTCGCGAGGGCAGCAGCTCCAGCAGGGATGCCCAGACTTCCCTCTCTCCGGCCACTTCTTCCAGCTCCTCCGGGCGGATCCCAAGGCGTTCCCAGGCCAGCCGAGAGACATAGTCTCTCCAGCGTGTCCTGGGTCTTCCCCGGGGTCTCTTTCTGGTGGGACGTGCCCGGAACACCTCACCAGGGAGGCGTCCAGGGGGCATCCTAATCAGATGCCCGAGCCACCTCATCTGACTCCTCTCGATGCGGAGGAGCAGCGGCTCTACTTTGAGCCCCTCCCGGATGGCTGAGCTTCTCACCCTATCTCTAAGGGAGAGTCCAGACACCCTGCGGAGGAAACTCATTTCGGCCGCTTGTATTCGCGATCTCGTTCTTTCGGTCACTACCCACAGCTCGTGACCATAGGTGAGGGTGGGAACGTAGATCGACTGGTAAATTGAGAGCTTTGCCTTCTGGCTCAGCTCCTTCTTCACCATGACGGACCGATGCAGAGCCCGCATTACTGCAGAAGCTGCCCCGATCCGCCTGTCGATCTCCCGCTCCATTTTACCCTCACTCGTGAACAAGATCCCAAGATACTTAAACTCCTCCACTTGGGGCAAGGTCTCACTCCCAATCCTGAGAGGGCATTCCACCCTTTTCCGACTGAGGACCATGGCCTCAGATTTAGAGGTGCTGATTCTCATCCCAGCCGCTTCACACTCGGCTGCGAACCGATCCAGAGAGTGCTGAAGGTCACGGCATGATGAGGCCAACAGGACAACGTCATCTGCAAAAAGCAGAGACCCAATCCTGAGCCTACCAAACCGGACCCCCTCAACGCCCTGGCTGCGCCTAGAAATCCTGTCCATAAAAGTTATGAACAGGATCGGTGACAAAGGGCAGCCCTGGCAGAGTCCAACCCTCACCGGGAACAGGTCCGACTTACTGCCGGCAATGCGGACCAAGCTCTGACACCGGTTGTACAGGGACCGGACAGCCCTTAACAGGGAATCCGATACCCCATACTCCCGGAGTACCCCCCACAGGAGCCCCCGAGGGACACGGTCGAATGCCTTCTCCAAGTCCACAAAGCACATGTAAACTGGTTGGGCAAACTCCCATGCACCCTCCAGGACCCTGCTAAGGGTGTAGAGCTGGTCCACTGTTCCGCGACCTGGACGAAAACCACATTGCTCCTCCTGGATCTGAGGTTCGACTATCCGACGGACCCTCCTTTCCAGGACCCCTGAATAGACTTTCCCCGGGAGGCTGAGAAGTGTGATCCCTCGATAATTGGAACACACCCTCCGGTCCCCTTTCTTAAAGAGGGGGACCACCACCCCGGTTTGCCAATCCAGAGGCACCGTCCCCGATGTCCATGCGATGTTGCAGAGGCGTGTCAGCCATGACAGTCCTACAACATCCAGAGCCTTGAGGAACTCTGGGCGGATCTCATCCACTCCCGGAGCCCTGCCACCAAGGAGCTTTTTGACCACCTTGGCAACCTCGACCCCAGAGATGGAAGAGTCCACCTCGATGTCCCCAGGCTCTGCTTCCTCCTCGGAAGGCATGTTGGTGGAATTAAGGAGGTCTTCGAAGTATTCCCCCCACCGACCCACGACGTCCCGAGTCGAGGTCAGCAGCGCACCATCCCCACTATACACTGCGTTGACCGTGCACTGCTTTCCCCTCCTGAGACGCCGGATGGTGGACCAGAATTTCCTCGAAGCCATCTGGAAGTCCTTCTCCATGGCCTCTCCAAACTCCTCCCATGTCTGAGTTTTTGCCTCAGCAACCACCAGAGCCGCATTCCGCTTGGCCTGTCGGTACCTATCAGCTGCCTCCGGAGCCCCACTGGTCAAAAAGGCCCGGTAGGACTCCTTCTTCAGCTTGATGGCATCCCTCACCGCTGGTGTCCACCAACGGGTTCTAGGGTTGCCACCGCGACAGGCACCGACCACCTCCCGGCCACAGCTCCGGTCAGCCGCCTTGACAATGGAGGTGCGGAACAAGGTCCATTCAGACTCAATATCCCCCACCTCCCCCGGGACGTGGTTAAAGCTTTGACGGAGGTGGGAGTTGAAGCTTGTCCTGACAGGGGACTCTGCCAGACATTCCCAGCAGACCCTCACGATACGTTTGGGCCTACCAGGTCTGACCGGCATCCTCCCCCACCAACGAAGCCAACTCACCACCAGGTGATGGTCGGTTGACAGCTCCGCCCCTCTCTTTACGCGAGTGTCCAAGACATGGGGCCGCAAGTCCGATGACACGACCACAAAGTCGATCATTGAACTGTGGCCTAGGGTGTCCTGGTGCCAGGTGCACATGTGGACATCCTTATGCCTGAACATGGTGTTCGTTATGGACAATCCGTGACGAGCACAAAAGTCCAATAACCAAACACCGCTCTGGTTCAGATCGGGGGGGCCATTCCTCCCAATTACGCCCTTCCAGGTGTCACTGTCATTACCCACGTGAGCATTGAAGTCCCCCAGCAGAATGATAGAGTCACCAGGAGGGACGCTCTCTAGCGCCCCCTCCAGAGACCCCAGAAAGGGTGGGTAGTCCAGAATGCTGTTTGGCGCATAAGCGCAGACAACACTAAGGACCCGTCCCCCGACCCGAAGGCGGAGGGCCGCCACCCTCTCATCTACAGGGGTAAACCCCAATGTACTGGCGCCAAGCCGTGGGGCAATAAGTATGCCCACACCTGCTCGGCGCCTCTCACCGGTGGCAACTCCAGAGTGGAAAAGAGTCCAGCCCCTCTCAAGGAGACTGGTTCCAGAGTCCAAGCTGTGCGTCGAGGTGAGTCCAACTATATCTAGCTGGAACTGCTCAACCTCGCGCACTAGCTCAGGCTCCTTCCCCACCAGAGAGGTGACATTCCACGTCCCTAGAGCCAGCTTTTGCAGCCGAGGATCGGACCGCCAAGGCCCCCGTTTTCGGCCACCGCCCAGCTCACAATGCACCCGACCTCTTTGGCCCCTCCCACAGGTGGTGAGCCCATGGGAAGGGGGACCCACGTTGCCTCTTCGGGCTAAGCCCGGCCGGGCCCCATAGGTGAAGGCCCGACCACCAGGCGCTCGCCAGCGGGCCCCACCTCCAGGCCTGGCTTCAGAGGGAGGCCCCGGTGACCCACGTCCGGGCGAGGGAGAACGTCTTCCAAGGTTTTTATGCATCATCAGAGGTCCTCTGAACCGCTCTTTCACACTATATATCCACACTGGTATATTTAGATTATAATAAACATCTGCCTTGGAATTTGTGGTTTCTTGAATATCTTACATGTGGGTCGGAGTACTGTGCAAAAGTTTAATTTCTTTCAATTTTGTTGGGAATAACTTTGTAGGTGCACTGGCCACAAAGTGTCTAAAGATACAGGGTTCTAGAGGTTCCAACCAGCATTCAGTAGTAAACGAATCCCCTGATGATCTGGAATCATCTGCACCTGTCTCTTCACTGCTTCATGTCTTAAGTTAGATGCTTTTTTCTGCTTGAAGGTTCAGACATAGATCACTGTGTGGATTAACCAACACAAAACTATCAAACTGCTCAGGTATAGAGACTGTACTGAAAATGAGAGACAACAACACTGTCCTTCAGGAAGATCTGGAGAACTGCTCCTCAACAATAGATTTAAAAATACAAGAAAGTCTGGATCTGTGAAGAAGAAATGAGCAGTGGCTCACCAGTTGATCACAAATGATACCATTTGTGAAATCATCTACCATGTTGATTGATGAATTTAGAGTAAGGGGTTAATTAGTTAAAAGCATATAATGTTTTTGTTTTTTTTGGTTAGTAAAGCTAAAAACTGATAGATTAAAACTATTAATTGATATTATTTGGTATGACTGCCTTGGAACGCCTGTATCACTGATGGTCACGTGTGTAGTGAATACTAAGATATTTTAGCCCATTAACACAAACTGACAATGGATGTCCCCATTTTTAACAATGAAAGTGCAGATGTCTTGCATTGTGCTTGTTTTAACCAAAACATGGGGCTGTCTTCATATAACTTTTATTTTGGCTATAAACCTGCTGCTTTGTTGAGCCAGAGACGCTATAAGGCTCACTTAGCATTAGCAATAAAAGGCCAGGTATCACTTACATCTCCTTTTGTGTTATGACTCAACTTATAAAGCATCTAATGAAAGGAAACTCTTGCCTGTATTTACACACTCACACTACTTTCTTTTAGCTACCTGACACGCTAGTTTGGGTTAGCAAGCGATACTGACAGGGACAAAATGCCCCTATCTACACACACATTCACACAAATGTTGACAATCACACACAGTCACATGGAAAATCATACAAATTATATATTTTCTCAAACAAATGGATAAACAAGAGCACAAACACTGTAAAAGCTAGTCAAGGCTACTTTTATCTCTAAGTAGCATAGCAGAATTTTTTTTTTCTTAAACTGTGAAATTTACAGTTAAACCTTGTTCTGAGAATTATACAGTTAGATTATCAACATTCAGTGAAGAAAAATAAATAAATAAATAAATAAATAAATAAAAAATAGAGCCAAAAACGTGAACTCTCGTATTAGTATGAAGATCATGATCTCTTCTTTCGGTGTTTAATGATTTGGACCGTAAACATTACAGTTTGACTGTAAATTTCATAGCAGGAGCATGGAAAGTATCTCGCAGCTGATAATAAAGTAAAGATAGTTCAGATAAATATAATCCTATCAGCCAGACATTCTGCTAGCTGTTAAAAAAGGAATCCAGGACTTTCGCAGTTCTCACAGTTTCAGGTTCCAGACTTTAACAGTTTGCAAATTTGACACACCTTCAAGTGCCTTTACATCCTCTTTTTACTCAAAATAATACAATTATTTTGCACCAAATCCAGTCCCTGTAGACTATTGGCTGTCAGTACAGAGAAACCCTAGATTGTTTGTCATTGAGATAAACAGAATACCAAAATAAAGATTTTATTGAAGTGCTAAATGGCCACGTTTCATGAAGAGAGTAGATTCACACAAGAAGAACAGAAAAGTACAACACTATCACCATAAACACAAACAGGTTCCTCTCCATGGAGGGGATTACATGGTAACACCACAGGACAGAAAAGCCGGTGAGAAGGCCAATGCGTCGAGATTTCACTTCTTCTTTTGGAGTTCCCTCATGAGGACATCCAGCTGTGGAGGAAACATCTTCAGCAGTCATCCGGCAAGTAACGTGACAGATGTTCATCTGCAGATTGTAATTGAGCGCCACATGAAACAAACCAAACAAACAACATAAAATACGTTCTCACCAGGATGCTCCTCAGAACGTTGGTTCTCTGGGGTCTTAGGTAGCTGCATTCTCCAGCTTCACACAGTTTAATCTCCCCTGACACCTAACAAAGCACAGAAACAAAGTCCACTTGATTAGAAACCCCACAGTGACCACTTCATGGGCATCACCTACCTTTTAGGTGCCTTTCATTACTGTTCAGTTTCTGGCCACAGGGCCTCTGCTGAACAGTTGTGATATAGTTGGTGGACCTTTCTTAGTAAAGCAACACTGACAAGTCTAGACATTTAACAGGTCCCTGTTTGTTTGAGAGCTGTCCACCACCCAAATATGGTCAAGGACTAGAAGATGCCCAAGGCATCAGCAGATGCATTAAAGTCAACTGTACAAGGGATGGATTTCAAATAAAGTAGCGTCATTAACCCCAAACTTATAATCCGACCCCAGTCAACGATTCCATTGACGCTTGATCTCCAGACCTCAGCTTGGCCTCAATTGCACTGTCAATCTGGATATTTCATACAAATGTGAGTTTGTGCTCGTGTTGGTTTACCTCTGCTGAGCCGTAGGAGTTGATCTCTCTCTTTCCTCCGGGATACCAGCCATGGGACCAGTGCTGGGAGACACACAGCTGCACACTCAAACACAGCAGCACAGTCGCCACCAGTAGCAGCCGGCACACACACACCATCACTGCACACACCGAGAGAAACATCAGGTTACCTTCCACCACACACCTAATCATAAGGCCGGCTGGTTCACAATTTTCTGCCCTTTCCCCAAAAGGACACCTCTTTACGTTAAGCCAGGCTTTAAACTTCTTAAAACCAATATTAGGTTTCATTAAGCAACATTAGACTTTCTGAAAAGTGACATTAGGCTTCCATTAAATCATTAGGCTTCATTAAAGACACTTTAGACTTAATAAAAGTGACTTGATCCGTTATCAAATGACTTTTGACTTAAAGTGACTTTAGCCTTTGTTTACTTTATTAGGGTTAAATTATTTTACTTTACATAAACAACCCCAGTCTGTAACCTTTATCTAAGCAGCATTAGAGCTCATTAAGATGACACTGAGCTTCATTAAAGAGACTTTAGACTTCATTAAAAAAAGACTTTACATGTTAATGCAGTCACATCAGCTTCATAAGAGAGAATTTATTAAAGAGAATGTAGGTGTTATTAGAGCAACATAAGGTTTTACTGAAGAGACATTAAGCTTTATTTAAAAATTATGAGATTTCATGACACAGCCGTTATTGAATATACTGACTTTATCGATGCAACGTTAGACTTCAAGAGGCTTCATGGTTCATAAAAGATTTTAGACTTTAGAAATTAAACCCATGTGGTTTGTTTTATACGCCGCCATTAAGCACAAACATATTTATCCGAGGGAAACCCGTTCGTTCTCATCTTGAGCCAATCTTGCTTAAATAACGACCCATTGCTGTTCACTTCAACCTCAGTGATGCGATAGAAGCATGAGGGTGTATTTCCTGTACCACCAACTCCAAAATCACTTACAATGGAAGTCAATGGGCACTTGCTGCCAGGTTTCTCCGCCGGCTTCAAAAGATTTAAAAAGATTTTAAAAAGATTTGGCTTGAACTTGTTTCTGTTCCTGGTGGAAGAAGATATTTTTAGAAAGAGACTATGAAACTATGAAAGTTCATACCTTTTGTCTCGCTTTGGGCCGCAGGTGTGTTTTCTCAGGCTGGACCTGCTGATCCTCTGAAAGCCGTCCTGCAGCGCTGAGGACTTTTCACCAGCCGGCCTTTTGATGGACCTGGTGATGGAGCAGCCGAGGAAAGCCCACGTCTTCTTCACTGACACCTTCATCCTCTTCCCCCTTATTTATAAGCCATCACACACACAGGCAAGGGGCTACGTTGGCCTGAGTGCGTAACATCAGCTCAATTCCAATTATCATCTTCAAACAGTCCCCGACCCCGAGGGACGCCGTTGAACTTTCTCCTCACAAACACACACACTCACAGTGAACGGTACGTGGAGAGGTGTGGATTTCAACAGCCTTCAGTCATTTGCAAGTATTCACAGAAAAGAAATCTTGATCCATGGGTGATAAAAATAAAAAATGTCCCAAAATAATCCGAGACTCTTTTGATCTGCGACACAATTACAGCTGACGAGGATGGAGAGCATCCAGGGAGGGAAACGAACCTCACGTTATTAATGTATTACGTAACTTTTATTATAGTCATTTGTTATCCACAGCAAGCAGCGGAAATGTATTACTAATGTATTATCTTGTTTCTTTTATCTTATGTATTATCTTTCTTTCTTATTGAGACACAATTTTACTATAAAATAACTATTGATTTAATTGAATTGTTGATTAAAACACCTCGCTATGGTGCAGATCTTGTTTCATCATTTCAAGATGTGTATATATACAGTCCTGTGCAAAAGTTTTAGGCAGGTGGGGAAAAATGCTGTGAACAAAGAGTGCTTTCAGAAATATCAATAATGATTGTTTATTTTTATCAATTTACAAAATGCAAAGTGAGCGAACAAAAGAAAAATCTAAATCAGATCAATATTTAGTGTTACTACCTTTTGCCTTCAAAGCAGCATCAGTTCT
Organism: Hepsetus odoe; assembly: GCA_017165825.1. Taxonomy (NCBI): domain Eukaryota; kingdom Metazoa; phylum Chordata; class Actinopteri; order Characiformes; family Hepsetidae; genus Hepsetus; species Hepsetus odoe. Next base: position 1,293,765 of record CM029381.1, read on the forward strand.
TCTAGGTACACTTGCACAAAGTCAGGGATTCTGTAGGATTATAGTCGGTGTGTGATCAACCAGTTTTACCAAACAGGTACTGATGATCATCAACGTCACACGGAGGAGAAACACAGTCATGTTTGGAACAACCTACCAGCTGAGTTCCTTCAAAAACTGTGTGTGAGTGTACCTAGAAGAATTGATGCTGTTTTGAAGGCAAAGGGTGGTCTCACCAAATATTGATTTGATTTAGATTCTCTTTTGTTCATTCACTGCATTTTGTTGATTGATGAAAATAAATGATGAACACTTACATTTTTGAAAGCGTTCTTTGTTTACAGCATTTTTTCACACCTGCCTAAAAACTTTTGCACAGTCCTGTATATATATATATACGGTGACGACTATGATGCATCACGGCGAAACTCAGACTAAACCCGTGGTCTTTATGAACAGCTCACATCAACCACTTTGGTGTGAAAAAAAGTTGGGTTTTTTTTTTATGATGCGGCTCTGGATTTATCCTTCTTTAAATGATGCTTTAATATGCAGGATGATGGATCGATGATGTGCGCCCTCTGGTGGACAGATCAGGACTCTACAGCAATGACGACTCCACCTTTCATTTCCTCTCTGCTGCAACAGCTGACTGCGGTGCTGTGACCTTTGTGACCTCTGTGAAAGACACAGTGACCCTGGTGAGGATTCAGAGCAGACACTGAGCGTCACGCAGATGTGTGTGTGTGTGTGTGTTAATACCGGCCTGATTAATTCAGCCGTGTAAGACACTGATTGAGTTCCTGTCGCTCAGGCCGTGTTTAAACACTGCGGTTGCTTCTGTTTGAACTAATCTGCTCAGGCTCTCAAGCAGACTGGACACAAGGTCTCACCCCAACTCTGTGATGCACCCCTTCCGTCACACTCGCCGTTTCACTTTTCACCCGCCTAAAGAGAACGAAATGGGCAACAGATCGACTTTAACACATTCAAGCTTCCAAAATGGACACAACTACACATCTGGCATCCCTTAAAGAGGATACAGCGGTGGTACCTTCTCAGATTTTCACTGAAGGAGTTTATAAACCAGTAAGGAATTTTATGAAACCTGAGCAGTTCTCCAGATCTTCCTGAAGGACAGTGTTGTTGTCTCTCATCTTCAGTCCAGTCTCTGTTCCTGAGCAGTTCTCCAGATCTTCCTGAAGGACAGTGTTGTTGTCTCTCATTTTCAGTAGTCTCTGTACCTGAACAGTTTGTTCTGTGTTGGTTAATCCACACAGTGATCTACGTCTGAACCTCCAAGCAGAACAAAGTGTCTAACTTAAGACATGAAGCAGTGAAGAAACAGGAGCAGATGATTCCAGATCAGGGGATTCGTTTACTGCCGAGTGGTTGGAACCCCTTTATCTAGAACCTTGTATCTTTAGACTCTTTGCAGCTTGGAGCACTAAAACAATTGTTCCCTTCTTTCATTGAAAATGAATCCTTACGATGAAGATAAGACAGCTTCCAGTTCAAAGGCATGAAGTAATTTTTTTTTTTTTTGGGTGAATCCTTGCAACATCTGAAGGAATGACCAGACTTTTGCACAGCATTGTATATGACACACCGAGTCATGATCATGGTCGTCTCACTGACGGTAGAAACACATTCCTTACTTTACGGAAGGAGCAAAGAAATCCTCTCTTTCAGGTCCCATTTGAAGAAGTCCCTCCAAGGGGCAGCAGAAGCTGAGGACACTGTCCTCATGCATCGTCCTCTGCTGAAGCTGCTGCCCATTAAAGCTCACCATCAAAGGCCGCAGCTCATCTCCATTTTCTCATTACAGCTTCAGCAAACGAGGCCTCTACTTCTGACACGTCTCCAGAAGGAAAGGATTAACCTTTCGCCACAGACTGAAGGCCGAGTGACAGACCGATTACCGAGCGGCAGAAGAAGAACTGACAAATCCAAGATATTTAATGAAGATCCATCAGTTCCGGAAAATGTAGAATTAAGAGTTTAAAATTGTGACATTCTAGAGAACGAGACATCTTCACAGTGGTGGCGAACAGAACCGGACGTCCGAAAACATGGTGGTGAAGATGCTGCCCGAGACATTGGTTTGGTGAAGATTTAGGACTCCAACTAAACCCTTTTATGGTTGAGGTACCCAAAAAAAAAAAAGATTTCGTTCAGATTAACCACAGATTAACACAGATTCCCTGGTGGGCTTGGATGAGAAATAAATGAGTTCACGTAGACGTCTGGTTCCCATTCAAAGCCACTGTAAAGAAATTTTAGTCTAGAACAAGTTCTTCGCGACTCAGCCACAGTATTTGTGGTTTTAAAGAGAGGTCAACTTTAAAAACACAGGAGCAAACATGGAGATTCCATTTTAAACACTTAATCCAGGCCTAAAACGACTGGCAAGTCTGGAGAAACCTTCCAAAAGAGACAAATATCAACACACCCCCAGGAATCCGTTATAAAATCTCAAGCACTTTTATTAGGTCTGAACAGGTTCCTGCTTAGAAAGGCCATCCGGCATTATATAATTATATATAACTTTTATAATATATATAATTATATATACACATATATATTCAAATTTTGAATAACAAAACACTAGAAAAAAAAAAGATTAAAAAACAGGATTTTAAGACAATAATACCGAATTAAAAGATGGAAGAAAAAAACAAAACAAAAAAACATACATTTCAAAATGGTCCCAGTACAGTTTCATATACAACTGTCATAAAATAATAAAAAAACAAAAAAAACAAAACAATGATAAGCAAGGCGGAGGAGAGGAATGAAATATAAATAATGTTATGTACAGAAAGGAGCGTTCAGAGAGGAATGGGAGCGCTTGGAATGAGGGAGTGGATGTGACGCAGGAATAAAAACAGGATTTAAACCCAAGGGTCAAATTTACACTCGGTTATGAGCAGGCTGAGCGCACGGAGGGAGGAGAAAAACTTCCAGGTACGGAGCGTCACGCCGGAAAAAGCGAGGGACAGGAAGGGATGGTCTACACGATGGCAGATCGCCAGGTTTCTCCTTTCCTGGGCGCTCTCCTCAGCGCAACGTTCAGAAATGAAGACGAGCGATGAAGGGTTTGAGCCCACATTTCTTCACACCATTAGGTGGTACCGTTCCCAGCGGTGGTGACCAGAAACCAGACGTCTGAGCGTCACTCGCAGACGCTGCCTGAAGGCCGAGACATTTTTGTGAGAAGCTCCGAGATGCTTTCGGACTAAAACTAGTGCCGTTCACAGCGGCCCGAATGAAAAGTGTTCGTTCAGATTCACCGTCCCGTTTAAAGATGTGTGGCTTCTGGTGGGTTTAGAGAGGACGTCTGGTTCCACTCACCACCACTGCAGAGGAATCCGAACCTTTTCACACCAAACTCACGCTGCATGACTTTTAACCGGTGAATATGCCGGAAAAACATTTGAACTTTTGACCAGCAGCCTGCCGATAATCCCATTAAATTAATAGTTAAAAATACGTTGACGCTTGTAGAGCTAGAAACCGAAACTGAAAACGGGCTACAGGCTGGGCCGATAGGGATTCGGTTAAAAAGCAGTTTGGTTTAATCCTGATGAGATCAACAAGACTGCGACTTTGATCCTGACGACCCGCCAAAACATCAACGAATCCAAATCTCGGACTCGGTTTTGCTGGTGAGGACGCTGAAGGAAAGGAATGAAGTCAGCAGAAATGCCACAAGTACAAAACAAGCCTGAATCTGAAGTGATGGTTTTGGCGAAAACGAAACGAACTCTCTCATTCGCTGCTTTTGTGAGCGCGACGTCAGGAGAATCGCTTGTCGGCTCACTTTTAGGAAAGCAGATTTCAGGGCCAGAACCAGGCTTTAAAGCAGGATGGCGGAGCTTTGGCGCTCCTGGGAGCCAAGCTGTAAACAGGCCGACGCGTAAAGCAGTGAAATGATGAGGCACTTGATCGGCGGGGCAGTCCACGCCTCCCGGACTCGGGTTCGGGGAAGTCAGGCGGGACCCTGAGTGTGAGCCTGCTACAGGTGGCTATGGGGTGAGGGTGTGTTGGCACAGTGTTTTGTACAGAGGGTGACCGATCGGGAGGGGGTCGATGTTCCACACAAAGTGCTTTTCTTACAGCATGGACAATTCGGCTGGGCGATAAAACCCTGCCTTTAAGTACAGCCTAAAAGTCAGAGCGGATCTAAAACACCCTGGATTTGGAAAGAGCAAAGGAACTAAGAAGCGAGCCTAGGTGGGACGACGAAATCGGCCTCCACTCCACTCTGCATAGCTTAACAGAGGATTTCACACACAGCGCTAATAATGAAGATTCATGACCACTCGTCTGCAGCGAGTCCGAGCAAAACGGAGGTCAGAGGCCAGACCACAGTGTTTCTGAAATCTGCTCATCGGGCACGACTGGGCGCGCGCGCTGGCCGGCCTTTACGTTTGGGATATCAGCTCTTCTAAAAAGCTTAACGAAAACAACCATATTTGGTGTCGTTTTAAATCTTCCTCGTAACAACATCGTCGGCTCGGGCCAACAGGTAAACAGGTAAACAGGTAAAGATCAAGCATGGCAGCAAAACAAAGGCTACTTTCAATTTGACTGGCTCAGTCGCTTAACGTGGAGCGAAGCGTTAACGAGATCTCGGAGATCTTGGTAATCAGCGGCTTGCCCATATCAGGATCTCCGCCGGTTTTCTCTACGGGAAAAATTCAATATTGATGCTGAAATCCTAACAGTCCGGGCGGAATATTTGCTTTTGAGGTTTATGTAAATTTCATTAATTAGCCTTCAGTAAATTCGAGCTGTAATCTAGGTAGGTGTGGTCCCAATTAGCGTATTTTTAAAAAGGTCGTGGAGAGATGGAAACGAAACTCGAAAATAAATGACGTAAGACACGAGTTAGAGGCATGCAGACGCTTCTCTGGGTTCGCACTTCAGCAGCTTTCAGGTTCTCCTGGAGCACCTGTTTTCAATAATGTAATTTTTCCAGTAGAGACTCCAACATAGAACTAGAACATCTAACATGGGAAAGCCCTCGACTACAGAACAGAGGTCTTTTAACTGGAACTTTAATTTGTTTTCCAACGTCGGCATTTTGTGAGACGTCAGGCCGACTGAAGGGCAGGGACAGCACGGTCAGGTTGTAAGTCTCTGCAGGAGTCAGGTGCCCGGGAGTTGGGAAAGGCCGCTGTGGGACATTCTCCGACCACCAGACGTTCAGAGGTGGCGTCGCGTTCATCCTCACGAAGCTGATCAGGGGGAGAAAAAAAAAAATACAATCTCCTGAGCTCCACTTCCCTGGCGACGGCACTGAAAAGTTGCTAGCCGTCCGCTTCAGAGGACGGCGAGACGCGCAACTGGTCCAACATGCTGTTGTTTCGGGGGACGATGCTGGCTGGTCCTCTCCAGCAGACAACAATGCACCCATTATAAAACAAGGGTGTGCATTTTTCTGTGTGTGTGTGTTCCAGCGGCACAGAAACAATATGGCTGCAAGCAAATGAGACTGAGTGGCCAATCGGATGAGCGTCCTTCCACTCAGCTGCGGAATTAGAAAAGGTTAGAGTCGTAAAACACACCCCAAAGGAAAAAATAATCCCCAAAAGCTCCAGCTGTTCAACTTCAAGCCTAGAGTCATATTATATATATATATATATATATATATATATATATAATATATATATATATATATATATATATATATATATATATATATATATACACACCAGTAAACCATTTTAGAAAAAGTCTCTAAAACCGCAGCCGGGCCGGCTTCTAAAATCAAAAGGGGGGGGTGGGTGTATTTACACTGGGGGAGAAGAAGGAGGAACTTATTAACAAGAGCAGTATTACAAAATACTCAAGAAGGCATCTCCGATGATTTGTCCTCGTCAAAAACAAAAACAAAACAAAAAAGAAAAAAAAAAAAACATCTCTCTTGTCCTTAATCGGTCTTGTTCACCTGTTCCCTTTTCCAAGATTGACAAGACCGCTTTCCACCAGTGCCGGATGTATGTTTGTGTGTGTGTGTGTGTGTGTGTGTGTGAGAGAGAGTGTGGGTGTGTGAGTGTGAGAGAGAGAAAGAGACACACATCTTTCACTCCTTAGGGTCCCTACTTGTCCACTCCGCTGGATCACTACTTGAAGTTGGCGTAGTCGGAAAAGGCATCAATGTATTCCTGGACCACTTTGTAGCAGAATTCATACTGCTCCTGCAGAAGGAACACACACACACACACACACACACACACACACACGTCACTGGAGAGAAAGAGGACACCAGAGTAAACACTGCAAAAATATCCTGAATGGTGTGTGTGTGCGTGCGCGCACGCTCACCAGTGTCTGCACCATGTGGGGTCTCTGCAGTCGAAGGCTTTTCACCGTCTGAAAGACGTCCAGAATGCCCTCTGCTTTAACCCGCTCTAGAACCGTACTCAAAGCACAGAACGTCCCTGTACGTCCCGCCCCGGCGCTGAAAAGCACACAGAGCAGAAACATCGGAACTGGGCGCTTCTGATTGGCTGAGCGAGTGTTGCTCACCTGCAGTGCAGCGACTGGGTGGTTCTGACTGGTTGAGGGGGGCGGGGCTCACCTGCAGTGCACAGTGATTGGGTGGTTTCCAGACTGCTGCTGCTGCTTCTGGACCGCAGCAATGATGTTGATCATTCCTTTCCCATCAGTGGGGATGCCCACCTCTGGCCAGCCATGGAAATGGAACTGGCGCACTGCCCGAGCTTTATTCTCCTAGAGCGAGAGAGAGAGAGCGAGAGCGAGAGAGAGAAAATCCATTTAAAAAAAAGTGTCCCAACACAGCAGATTATCATCTCCACACACTTGAAGAACATCTACGAGACCCTGAGGAGGACGTTTTTGTCTTCCCTGCTGCAAAACTACCATCTCGCTCATGATCTACTGGGAGCATTTCTTTATTTTTTGTCCAGTATGAGTACGGCATTGTTATGGGATGTGTCCTGACGCTGCGCTCACTCTGTTGTTGGTGACGAGCAGGTCTCTCACAGTGTAGCTCTCGCACTCCTCCTCTCGCTTCATCTCGATGGACGTGTCTCCGCACACCATCACCCCATCGCTGGGCCAATACTGAGCACACTTCTCCTACAGAGAGAGAGAGCGTTAACACCTTCCCAGCAGCACAATCCATTAATAAGGGTCAGTCCCGTTCCTACTTTTATGGACTCTGAATGTAGCCTAAATTCACAGGAGACTCCTTTAGGGGAGGCATGATCTATGCTGAATTTCTTTATTAATTTAATAATCATTTTTGAAACTGCGTCGTACGACAGAAACATCGGGGCGGCTTGTGAGCAAATGTTTCCCCAAATTTAAGATCTTTCTGCCCCACGTCTGGAGGGCTGGAGGGTTTAGGCTGCACCCAAGCCTGACCTTCACTTTTCACTGGAGTTGCAGCACTGCTCCCTCTGCAGTGCACTAGCTAAAATCATCCCCTCTGCACCTTGTTCCACATTGGTGCACTATGTAGGGAGGAGGGGCCGATCTGAGCCTCTCTCACCTGCCCTCTCTCCTCCAGTTCCGTCAGCATGACGATGGAGCAGCTCCTCCACTCCCAGATCATCCTCCAGAAGTCCTCGATGGTGTGCTGCAGCGGCCCCTGGCTCGCCATGTACGAGTCCTTCTGCCTGTAGCCCTGTTCAAACGCGCGCGCGCACACACACACACACACACACACACTTCTTTACAGATTCTATAGAAGATGTTTTAAGTCAAGTGATAAAACCAAAAGTATCCAGACTGAATCAGTGAAATCAGCCACAGAAAAGCCAAGTAGCAGCTGCAACTCCGCCTTTGGAGAAAAAGTGAGACAAACTCTCCTGATTTCAGGGAAAAATGCTTCAATCGTTGCCACACTGCGCACTCGTAAGCGAGCCAGTTGTAGCAGAGATGACTGAACACCTCCGTGAAGGAGGGATTTGTGTTTGCGTCTTCACACAAACAGCCGCAGTGAGTCTGGCTCTGATTAACCACAATCAGCTTTTCCAGCGCTGCCGGGATAACGAGCGTGCCGAGCTTCGCTGAGGCGGACCTGCGCCGCAGCTGCAGGGGAGACCCGGATCAACGGGCGCTGCGTCTGTGAAAGCAGCCCACGTGTTTATCATCTCGTCCGGCCACCGCACCGCCCATCCCAGCCCCCAGAAATGCACTCGAACCAGATCAGCATGTGTGGTCTGCCAGAAGAGCACGAAGGCGCTGAACTTTAGCGCACGTTCCTCTCCGAATCTCACACACCAGGGCAGCGCGGGCCAAGAAAAGCCCGTGTGGTTACACATCCCTCCCCACTTTCTGTTCTCCCTCGATTAAATGGACGTTTCTGAAGGAGCGCCGGGAACTAGAGGGTAAAATCCTTAATTCTCTCCCAGCTTCCCCCACAAAATGTCTTTCACCGAGCAGCGGGACAACACGTACGTCGATGAAGGAGGCGTTGACGTAGTCGGTGTTCTCCTCCCCTCGCTTCACAGGGATGATGACTCTGTTAAACTCATCTGAAAAAAAAAAAAAGGAAGATACAGTCAGGCGAGCAGGGAGATGAATAGAAATGCAGACGGAGAGAAAAACAGACGGGGCGACATAGATGGACAGAGGGGTCGTAAGGAAGACAGAGTGGGGGGGATAAAGACGCAGACGGACAGAAAAAAAAAAAACAAGAACACAGAGACTGAAATATAGATGGACGGAAAAAGGGGGATGCACAGAAACCGAAAGATAGGCAGGCAATCAGACGGGTAGAAATATAGTCTGGATAAAAAAAAAGGTAGAAGAAAAAGACAGATGAAAGAGAGAGAGTGTTTAAGTCCAAATGCGTGTACAGTTAGCTAAACAATAGCCTTGCGCACACACACACACACACACACACACACACACACACACACACACACACACACAGAAACCCTCAGCTCACACGGAATGATCTGCAGCACCCGGTTCTTCTTCATGTTCACGGGAAGATTCCCTGTTCTCATCTTATCGTTCTGGATCTTGATGGAGGTGAGCTTCTGCCGAGAGAACGAGAGAAAAACATCATCCTTTCGGTTGAAGAGGTGGAAGAGGAGCAGCTTTCTTCTCCTTCCTCACAGAGACCGACCTTAAATTCAGCCTCCAGGCCACCACAGCCTGCCCCGGGTAAAGGGGCGTAGAGCTTGGCCAGGTGGGACTCCAGAGAGGTCACTTCTAGTTCGGTGTCCCCGTACAGGTAGTGCTCCAACAGAGCCTGGAAAATGAAGACATACTGCATCTGCGGAGGAGAGAGAGAGAGAGAGGGAGAGAGAGAGAGAGAGAGAGATTTAAGATATTCACCCTCTGGATCCAGTCACAGAAAGCCACAGCTCCAGCAGGATCGGGCCACACGGGGGAAAAAAAAAGAGGTTCCTAGAAACGGGTTTGGGTCACAGAAAACTTTCTAAGAACACTCAAAACATCAGGAACCGCATCTTGAGCTGATGTGTGATGGTAACCGCGAGGATTTCGCCTTAAAAAAATGTGGAAAAACCCAAACTGACGTCTGTCTGGACCATCTGGCAGCGCTGTGCACGAATACGCGTGACGAAGCCGAACACATCCACCTTCCTCTCGGCAGCCATCATGTCCAGCATCGCGTCGATGACGATGAAGGTGCCCGTCCTGCCCACTCCCGCACTGAGAGAGAGAGAGAGAGAGAGAGAGAGAGAATCCATTTCAAAGCCTGGGACTTCAGTCGTATTTAAAATTCTGCAGTTCATGAAGTGGCCACATGGTGGAGTTCAGTAGCTTCCAGTCAAAAGCGAGAACTTTGCTTTGCTGGGAATTCGCTTCTTTCGTGCTTTTTGGCTGCGGTGGTGTGATGGTGGGTCTGTCCACTGGACAACTGTCAGACGAGTGCAAACGAAGCCCCACGGTAGTCAGACCTGGACAAGGCCGTCCTGGTGAGACATCCTGAAGGTGGGAAGAAGCTTCTGGGTGGATGGTGAAGGGCTGATAGGCTGCTTACACTTCCTCGTTTATTTATTTCTGAGCCCAGAGTTAAAAATACTAAAGCTCTTCCAGCTTTGGTCCCCAAGGACTGTCAGCTAAAGCGAAGCGCAATTTTTGGGACCAGTCAGAAACCAAAACGGGCCAAACTTCGCTCCGTTCTCACATGAAACTGACTGCATGCTACGTTTCTTTTGGCAGTTCTCTTGTAAAGAAAAAATACAGAACGGCCTTTGTACCTTTCAGTTTCACAGCACATTTCAGTCTTCTGTCGCTCGATACTTGAGTTTGTTTTTTTTTTTTTTATTATTTTACTGAATCAAGGTGTTTGGGACGCGTGAATAAAAATTTCGGGATAAATAAGACTCACTGCTGGAGGGAATGTTTAATTATGAAGCAAGAAATCATCTCTAGTGTCCCATTAAGCAGCAACAGTAACACCTCTGGTCAGGAGAGTGGACGTTTGGAGACCAGAGACTGGAGGACGGGTAAGATTACGGTCCTGCACGATCACTGAAGACACAGGAGGTTAGGCGTTCTCACCTGCAGTGCACCACTATGGGCCCGGCGTACTGCGGGTTACACGTCTTCACCTTCTTGAGGAACTTCAGCATCCCGATGGGCGTGAAAGGGACGCCAAAGTCGGGCCAGCTGGTAAAATGGAACTGAGTGACCAGCCTCTGGGGCTTCTTCCCGGACACGTCCCCCACCTACAGAGATAAGATGTCGGGTTAAACCTGTGGATAAAACTAGCAGAGGGGTTTAAATGCAGTGGACAAAAGTAATGGGACATCTGGCCATTACACACACACACAAAAAAACAAACAAACATCTTTTAACGTCCCATTACAGTTCATCCCAAAAAAATATTAGATGGGGGAGATCAGGGCTCTTCTTTGCGATGGTCTTTCATTTTGTTTCTTTCACAGAAGAACTAATTCCAGCTGACTGCTAAAAGTCTAGCGGTGAAGAAAGTGCATGAAGGCACCGAAAGCGAGGTGTCCAGTGACGATCCCAGTTCAGCGAGCTCTTCGGAAACAACCCGATCTTTCATGAATGCGCGTAAGCCCGACTGAAAGGTGCGACTCTTCCGGTTTACTTGGAACCCTAAAGCATGTTTGAAGAGACCGAAGTGATGTGAACTTTGTTCCTTTAATCCTTCGTGATCTCACAAAACAAAACCTGCGACAGAACCACAGCTGGGCCCGTGGAGGACGTTCCACCGACAGGAAGCGTGCAGGTCTCCAGGGCGAGAGCTAGAAGGCTGTCTGCAAAGTGCGGTTTCATGCTCTTCCTCAGTTATATAGTGGTTAATACGCACACAAACTCAGCAACTTCAACTCCGACACTGGCCTTTTCATCTCTAGCCCGAGTAGCATAGCTGTTCTCTCTACCATTCTTTAAAATCAATGGTCCCCGTCTGTCTCAGATCACTCCTGCCACTCTTCTCAGCCCATTCCAATCTGCCTGCACTCCACTCCCTGCATCTTAACCACTCCGCTGTCCTCTCTTTCGTTCCCAACTAATAAAGGGGTAAATTAGACTAACCATGCTTAAGACCGAGCCTGGTTTAATCCAGACCTGACCTGCCCAACGTGAAGTTCCCTGCAAGGTCTGAACAAACAGCAGGCTGTTCTTTGATTGAAAGGAACTCTTCTCTCAGTTCAGCTGAAGCCAGAGTTCTAACGTCATACAGACTGAGGAGTGGGAAGTGAAAGACGAGGCTCCCACAACATCCTACAGTAAGAAAACCATGCTCGGTGGGAAACATGGTGGTGGTAGCGCGGTTCTGTCGCTTGTCACCTAATTTCATGGGATAAAAAAGAGAAAAAGAAGGGTCCCACCTGCTGAATGCAGAACTTGCGGATGGTGTAGTCCACCAGCACCATCACGTCCTCCACGGAAACCCGAATGTTCCCGTAGGTCCAGCACCCCTGGTCCGGCCAGTACTGCGCACATTTACACTGCAAGGCGGGACACAGTATTAAAAATCGTCCCATTACAGCTGCGGATCAACGAACAAGGGAGGCAGCGACGTACCTCTTTCCTCTCCTTCAGGTTTGTTACCATGACGATGGTGGCGGTGTTTTGCTCCCAGATCATTCTCCAGAAGTCGTTCACCGTCTCCTCTTTTGGCCCTGCCCAAAACACACACACACACTTCCTCAGGACGACTTTTTTGAGTCCTTGTTAGAGACAACTCATTCAATCAGGCCAATCATCATCAGTTATTTCTGTTCTTCTTTCATTTTACCTTGGGCAGCTATGAATTTGTTCTTCTCCTGGTAGCCCTGTTAAAAAAAGGAGGTTGGGGGGGAGAAAGGGAAGTAATTAGGTGAGGTCTCTGATGAGTCGTTCCTGGCCTGCACTGTAACTCACTCACGTTAATGTAGGAGGCGTTGATGAAATCCGAATCTGGAACGCCCTCCAGAGAGGAGAGGTGCACCCTGGAGTGATCGTCTGAGGAAGAGAGAGGAAAGGAGAGATCTGTCCATCGTTCTCTTAGCATCAATGCAATAAGGTCATTTCCAGCCAATGGGAACATCTCACTCACAGGGCAGAATGTTGACATAACGGTTCTTCTCCTTGTTCTCCTCCTTGGAGGCGGTGTCACAGGAGGCCTGGATGGGGCACACGGGCAGGGCCTGCAGAGAGAAGGTGCAGACCAGTCAGGGTCCCCAGATAATCAATGAACACTGGCCTGCTGTATTGTGAGCCCAGGTCATGAAATCCTCAGAATCAGACACTTTTATAGATGCTTTTCTCTTTTTTATACCTTACAGTCCTTACAGTCCTTCTTCTGTGATTAGAAAAACTAAACCCAGTTATTAAAAATTCTATTTTCATAAAAAAAAAAAAAAACAACACATTTACGGACAATGCTACGGTCTTTGCCTGCCACATTTATTGAGACCTACTCTGTGCAGGTTTACTGAAATTATGCTGATCTCCACATCCAGGCCATGAAGGGAGGTGAACGTTTAGCATTTTATTTTTACTTTGTTGAAACATTTTTAAAGAAGGTTTTTCATGAACTTTATAATTGCGTTGGTAGACGAGTGTCTGACAGGCTCTATTTGTCCGCTTGGACGGGATTTGCTGTGATAATCAACCCTGATGCAGGACGGCCAATCAAGCAGGCAGGTGGGCCACCAGGTGGTCTGTGTGTGTTGTGCCTACATTGAATTCCTCCCGGAAGAGTTTATTGTCGTCTGCCATGCGGCGATTCATTTCCTCCTCCAGCTTGTCCACGGGAAGGGGCGGGTACTTCCTGTTTGTGCTCGGGGAGCGGGCCAATAGCGGCACACTCTGAAGCTCTGTGAGGTTCAACAGGAAAGGAGGGTTGAGGAAAAGAGGGAAGGAATGGGGGGGGGGGAGACAAATAAGAGAAACAAGATTGAGAGAAAGGTAACAGATTAGAGAAGCAAGAGGGAGAGAAAGGTAACAGATTAGAGAAGCAAGAGGGAGAGCCGGAATGAAATGAGAAAGTATGACGTTGATCATTCCAAAATGATCAAAAAAAGGAGTAGGGCAGTGAGAGAATCGAATGGAGAACAGAGAGAAGGAACGAGACAAAATGGAAATGGAAAGAGACTCAAGGGAGTGTGAGAAAGGCAAGGGGGGGGGGGGACAAGAGAGACATTTAGGGGACACGTTATTAAATTCAGTAGCGTTCTTTCCTTTCTTGTCGTTTTTCGCTTCACCTCACTTTCCAACCTAGTGGGCAGCGATGATCTGAGATTTGACCTCACCCCCTTTCAGACACTCATCAGCAAATCCACACACACACACACACACCCCTCCACCCAGTCCCAGCCCTGCTCTGGCACCTGTGTCGTCTGTCCTGCCATTGGTCAGCCTGAAGGAGTTGGAATGGCTTCCCGCCTGCTTGTACTTCTTAAACCTGGCAAAGAAGAAGAAGAAAAAAAGACCACAATCAGAGTCGGGGCAACGGGCCCAGAGTGGCCAAATCACCCCCCCGGCCCCCCATTGCTGGGTCTGTGGTCAGAAGGATGAATGAAGCTTCAACAAAGAGTGTGTGTGTGTGTGTGTATAAGCAGCAGAGACGGTGTGTGAGTGCGAACACAATGTTCTTCTGCACTGTCAGGGCGGCACACACTCATGGCTGACACGCCGCTTGCCCTGAAATGCTTCAGATCCCGGCCTTTTTACACACTCGGGTCTCTTTTCTGAGCACAAATTCTTCTGCCGCCGAAATTTCCAAAGGCAAAAAAATGTACCTACGAAAGGAAGTCTTCTGGACCACTTTTTTGGACCCAGAATATAATGAAATGGACTTCCATTCGCAGTTTAATTTCATTTGATTTCCTTCTCTGTGATTCGGGAGCAGGAGGAAGATGCCGAGGACAGGAAGAAATAGAGCGGGATGACCAGTAATGCAATCAGAGGTGTGGCACATATATGAGGCCTAAAGGTACCGGTACAATAACAGCTCAGCAGCTCAAGGTGCCTCACAGGAAGCAAAAACTAGAGTTAAAACGATATGAAAAAAGACGAAACGCAAAAATAGTTTAAATTATACGAGATTATACGAAAAAAAAAAAAGCCAGATAAAAGGTAAAATAAGAAAAAAAAAAAAAAAAGGTAAAAAAGGAAAAACAATTACATTATTCTCTGTATTATATTTGTGTTTTTTTGGGCTTTTTTAAAATTATTTTATTCCTTGAGCTGTTGCTCTCTAACAGTTGGTCATTTAGCTTTCTACGAATTTATGCCCAATGAAGTGGCCTCAGTGGATACTATAAAAAACGAAAAGCTGATAAACTTCATCAAAACATATTTTTCCAGGGAAATAAAAACGATTCAATTAAAGGCATTTTTAAATGTGGCAAAATGTCTGAAGACATCTGCGGCATTTAGCGGACGCTCTTCTCCAGAGCGACTTCCACGTCTTCGCTAGAGGGACAGTCACCCTGGAGCGACTCGGGGTTGAGGGTTTTGCTCAGGAACGGTGGGATTCGAACCTGCGACCTCTCGGTCTGTAGACGAGTATCCTACCACTAGACCGGGGTGTCCAAACCCATTTTTAATCGGCCCGCAGCAAACTCCAAAAATATCCCAGAATATGGCCGCACATGAAACCCGGCGCTGGTGCATTTCTAGGTTTTAACTCTAGGTGGAGCTACTGAGCTGATCAAGGCAGTCCCTCTAAAAAGCACAATTGGGGGAAGAAAGTTTTGCCACAGCGCTGAAAATGACACCAAAGAAACGCAAGACAGCAAGTGAGTGTAGAAAATCTGACACACTGGGATCCAATCCAAACTTATTTGCATAACAAGCAAAAAAAAATAAAAAATCCCATTCATGAAGAGCTTAAATTAACCAGGTGAGGCAATTCGTACTTCACCTGGAGAGAGAGGCCCGGCTCTTTTATCGCATGTGGCCCTTGGTGGAAAAAGTTTGGACACCCCTGTTCTAGACCACCGGCACCCCCAATACTTGCCACTCAAACTTGTGTGTCTGTGTTGAGCTGCACTCTGACCTGAGCATATAGAGGACGATGACGATGAAGACGATCACCAGCAGAGACGATAAAGCCACCATCACGGCGATGATTGCTGTGTCATCTGAGAGAAGGACCAAGAGAAAAGCGTTACTCTACGGCAGGGAGGTCGCTAGCGAGATCATTTAGATGTTCAGTTTCTAACCGACATCCTGCTGGTGTGGATTTCCTCCCTTTCCATCAAGCTCGAGAAACGTGACTTATTACTGACCCGCTGTCCGGTTGACCACTTTTATTGCAGGTTTTTCAAAAAGCACTTCAATATATTTGCTCATTCATTCCTTCTTTACTCGTCGTCATGACAGCCTCACTCCACAATGCTAGCCGGCCGTCTCAGTCCAATTCAAGTTTTTCTACTCAGTTTTTTCTCTCTCACCACCTCTGAGCGCGTTGACGAAGGTTCCAGGGTGTTTATCTACTGAAAGGTCTTTCCGGAAATTGACTGTGATTTTCCACCAACAGGGAAGCGGTCCTGTTTTAGTAAACTCATTTTAAACCGTTTATCAAATCTGCTTTCCATTCTGAAGAGTCACTTCCCAGCTGGTGGGAAGCGTGAAAACACTGGTGTCTTCCTCCTTGTTTACTTCCATCGCGTAGCTCCTCTTTGACTAACGAAGCATTCCTGATCAAAGCCGTTCAGATCCAAACAGGTGAAAATGGAGGCGGAGCTGGAGGTGCACGAGGAGAAGATGCGATTTTCGCTGGGTGTGACGAGGATGGACCGGATTAGAAATGAGTGTATTAGAGGGACAGCTCAGGTTGGACATTTTTGAGACAAAGTTAGAAAAGAAGGTTGCGTTGGTTTGGACATGTGCAGAGAGACGAGGAGTATATTGAGAGAAGGATGTTGAAGATGGAGCTGCCAGGAAAGAGGAGAAGAGGAAGACCAAAGGGGAGGTTTGAAGCAGGAAGATGCAAAGGACCAGAAGAAATGGAAACGGATGATCTGCTGCGCCGACCCCTAAACGGGAGCAGCCGAAAGGAGAAGTCGTCGTCGTTGTCTTCGACGTCAAACGGCACCAAGATTTAACAAATCTCAAACTGGGGTAGTTCAAAAACCGCTTCCTGGTTGGTGGAAAAGGAAGAAAAGAGAGACTTTGCAGAACAATCCCTCTATCAGAAGCGCATTTTCACAGCTGTTCATTAGCGATGGCTTTGAACCCTGTTGATCTTCATACTAGATGCTGAATTCAAATCTTTGAATTAGAACCTTTTCGATGCAACAAACTTTCAAGGGCACCGTATCGCTTACAGACGGGCTGCCACGTCCTCTGAAGCTGTAAGGGATAAACAGGAAACCCACCCTGGAAACGTCTCCCTGCATGAATAACGGTTCGAAGGCATTACCCCGATGGATGACTGAAAGAACAGAAGGTAGAGTGTCTTACCGTCCCTGTCTCCTCCGCCACCTGAGAAACAGAGCAGCGTATTAGTTAAAACCACACGAGACATCACATTTTAATGGAAAGAGTCGCAGAACGGCATCGATCAAACTACCAGACACTGGATCCGTAACAGGATTTCAGGAAAAAGCAACCAAAACCCAGAAAACCAGCAAGCGGACGGTGGAAGTGCCACTTTGCTGAGCACAGTTAGGTTTTCAGCTAGCTTTAGGATCTCTTTACAACTCAAACTAACCAACAAGACCTTCAAATCTGCATCTTTGCTCTTTTTGCTTCAATGGCCAAAAAGTAGAAAAGCAGAACTTTGCTGAGGCAGAAATTTAGGAAAATGATTTGAATGACCGCTGGGGCAGCGGTGGCCTAGTGGTCTAGGCCCCAAGATCAGAAGATCATGGGTTCAAATCCCAGGTCAGTAGGTCGCCCGGAGGTACCCTTGAGCAAGGCACCGTCCACTTCACTGCTCCCTGGGCGCTTTCAATAGCTGCGTCCTGCTGCACGGTTGTGTGTAGGTAAAATACAGAGGTGTAATTTCGTTGTGGTTCACAATGACAAGAAGTCACTTTCACTTTAAACTAATCTTTCCCGTCCTGGCACTGGGAACGACTGTCCTTCACGTGACAAATGAGTCCCAAGACAAACTTTTAACATGTAAAGATGAACTGGGATACAGTCTTGTGGGGTACCTGGTGTGCTGGTGATCTCAGGGGAAGTAGGGGACACTGCCGGATTGTTCGTGGACTTGGTGGTCGGGAGTGTGGTAGGGGCAGGTGGGAGTGTGGTCGGGTGTGCAGGAGTGACGTTATGGCCCTCTGTCTCATCACCGCCGTCCGTGTGGTCCAGCGAGGTGGAGTTGTGGGCTGGGGCTGCAGATGGCGGGTACGTGGGCTTGGACACCGACGTCGTGGCTGGGTGAGGGGTGAGGGGGCTTGGGTCAGGCTTCGGGCTCGTTTGACCCACGGTCACACCTGTGGTAGGAAGGGCTGAGGTCTCTGCCACTGGGACGTTGAGGGTGCTGGGTAACGTAGAAGGCGGTCCTGTGGAATTGGCGTCTGGGTTGGGACCTGAGAAAGCAAGAGACCAGCAAATACGCAGTTTGGATGGGCTGCCCTGTACTGTAGCTCTCAGCATCAGACTAGTTCTCACCCGCTCTGGTTGTCTTGTCTAAGGATATTTTTTGGGAGCCTTATTCCTCCTCCAAACATTTAGCCCCACCCACTCAGAAAACCTGAGTGTTTCTGCACAACATCTTCAGAACGTTGATCGTTCACACACAAATTAAAGGCACAGTAACCAAAAAAGCCTCCAAATCTCAGAGTGTTGTTGTTTATTCAGCGATCGGGACGCCAGTTTGAAACGTGGCGAGAATCTGGAGACGTACGTCAGCTGTACAAGAAAAAGAAACGTCTTACCTTGTGCATCCTGGGCCAAAGTGAGGGCCACAAGGCCCACAGCCGAAAACAGGAGCAGGGGACACAAACCCATACTGCCCTGAGAGCGAGAGAGAGAGAGAGAGAGAGAGAGAGAGAGAGAGATAATAAAGAAGTGGTGGTGGTGCTTCACCTGACTCAGAGCAAGCCTCGGAGTGGTGGATGAAAATGCACGCGACTCAAGCGCTGAGGACATTGGGCAAAACGAAGAACGGCAACAGCCTGCTCCGATTGGTTACAGAGCGCAGGGGTTCTCAGCACCTACTCCTCCAACATCGTCCAATCAACCGCGTTCTAATGTCGCCCAACTTTATAGAGCCGATTTATAATCAGTGCAATGTTTCTCTCCGTGCTTCGTTCTGTGTTTTCTGGAAAACTGTCAGTCGGGCGTTGCCAAATATAAGACTGTACACTCACCTGGAGAAAAAGCTGTCGGTATCACTCACTCATTCGCACAATGGTCACTGGAGAGAGGGAGAGAGAGAGAGAGAGAGAGGGAGAGAGAGAGAGAGAGAGAGAATATTACAAAGCTATTTCCTAATTTCTTCAATCCCTCGAGGCACATTTTGCAAAAACGGACATGTTTGCTGAGATATGCGTCATCGCAGACACGTGGAAACTCGTCCCCTTTATTCCCAACGGACATTTCTGAGGGGACGAGCTGCTTCAGCACCGATTAAACAAACTCATAACTAACATGATGGAAGATAATACATAATACATCAAGGATCGATTTAAAATAATATTATTCAAAAAGTCTAATATTCCATAAGTGCAGGCCTAATGCATACACACACACACACACACACACACACACACACACACACACACACACACACACACACAGTCTTCATCGGTCGGAGGGATTGCCCGCGTCGCTTGATCAGGCCAGATTAAAGTGAAGGCGGCTCGACAGCGTGAGTGTGTGGATGGATGAGTCTCAATCCTGGCTGTAATCTGACTCGTCCTCTCAGAGCTGTCCCGCTCACTGGCCTGTGATAATCCTGGGTCTAATCCACGCTTCACCCCCCTCGCTTTACACACACACTAAACCTTTCTCTGTTCAACCACACGCCAATCAAGGACAAGTTTATCTGTGAATATTAGAGAAAAAAAAAAAAAGAATATCGAGACGTCTAGGGCACGGCAGGCACCGCCGGAAGAAGTACATCGCGACAGGGTTCTGTACCGGGACCAGGAAGCAAAAGACACAGAACCGCAAAGAACTGAATCCCTCGCGCTTCCTTCAGAAGGTCGTGATGGGTGTTCGGATGCCTGGGTTCTCCTCAAGGGGGCGCCATTAGCGTCGCAAGAATCACTGAAAGGGAGGATACCGTCCATCTGCAGAGTCACTGACGCAAATGTTCTTTTATTAAACGCTCTTCTTTCGTGAACCGCGGCTCGAAAGCGAAACTTTAATCAAGCTCACTTTGTTGCGACTTTAAAAACATGGAACCTGCGCCAGACTGGAAGAGAAACTACGATCACAGACAGACCTGGCAAATTTTCTAAAACATACAAAGAATGACAGTCAAAAAAAAAAAAAAAAAAAAAAAAAAGCTCTTTGTGTCTAAACAGGTTAGTTTGGCGCCGGAGCTCGAGGCTGATGTGGCCGAAACTGGAAGTCCATAATGACCCAAATCGTTCCTCTTAACAGCACGAGCTCAGACCTGCCTCCTGCTCGTCTCTCAGCTCGTCATTCTTCTACACGAGCATCGCACTAACCTCGGTTAGCTAGAACCGAGTCTGCACGGCCGTATGTGGCGCAGATCCCAAGATGACGGAAGAAATCGTAACGGTTCACTTAACAGACATTTGCCTTTTCTGAACTTTTAAAAAATGATTTAAACAAAAGGAAAAATAAACTTACAAGCTCAAATATTAAAAAGAAAATTATAAGACGTTCTGTTCCTCAGCGGCTCGAACGCACTTCCTCCCATTTCCAGATATGGACAACCTCCAACCCTCCACCGAACTCAACAAAGTTGGTTTCTTTAAAGAACCACGTTTAGACTGCTCTGAAGACCCGTTCAGGCTTTCCAAACATCAGAAAGATTCTGATCAACACTTGTGCTGCTTAAGCTTGAAAAGAAAATGTCAAAAGTCTTGTTTCATCACAGAACCTTCAGGAACAATCAAAAAATGGCCAAACACACAAGAACGGAGGTGTAGCTTGAGCCTAAGGCAAGGCTCAAGGTTTGAAAACATGTCCCAGGCCCAAGGCCGGCCCGGTGCTAAAACTGGCCGAGAGAATCCCCTCCAACGCCGACACTTTCGCCGCCCAGCACAGGAACCTGCTCTCGCGGGGAAAAAAGTCCTGCTACAAATCTTTTGGCCAAAATTAGATTTCACGGGACGTCACCGCAATTGGCTTGTGCTTCAAGACCAAGTTCCTTCTGATCCTATCGCACAGCTGAAGACGGAACAGCTAAACAGCGACGTCACACCACGTCTCCGGTGGTGCCCTGCAAGTTGGGAAGGTCCAACGAGAGGAAAGAAAAAGAAAAAGATCCATTAACACATACCAGGACAAGAGCGGGGTTCTCAAAACAGCCCACACAGTGTTTTCTCTCTCACACACACACACACACACACACACACACACTTCTCTCCTCGCCTGGAGCCAAAACCTAATCAGGGTGAAATCAGCCAGCAGTCACAGGACTACCATGTTCCTCTCCAGTTCCTCTCTCGCACGACACAATTCACAATACAACAACTATTCTAACTCGATTATGAACCTGCCCGGCCTTCAACAGGTGCATTGTTTCTCGTGGAAACGGCTCGGCTGACGAGGCGCCCGAGCGAAAGCGACTCCCCCGCACGAAACGCAGGGCTGAGATCAGGACTCGCACAGCGAGAACGTCCCTGAGGAACCAGACGCCACGTCCCTGGCGACCACGTGACCTGATAGCAGCGATTTCTGGTGACAGGGGTTTGGGGGGGGGTTCTAGAACGAGTCTGACACACGTCTTCCAGTCATGAAGTTCATGGCACGACTCAACAGAATCTGCAGTGTCTTCACTTTCTGGCATCTTCAGCAGCCTGGCAGATTCTTCACCCTCATTCCTGCTCATTTGTTCACAGTTTCTTCTGAACCGTGGAAGCACAGCGACTCCCCTCAACTGCCGCTGGGCGTTTCTGCCAAAGCACGTGCCCTTTTCTTGGCAAAAGGATAAACCCATGTGGGATTTGTAGGCCAATATCGGATATTTTCTGGCCGAAATGGAAAACAAATTGCAGATCTCGAACGTACGTGTCGTCTGAACGCGCTTTATTTCTCGGCGCGTCTCTTTTTCTTGAGGCAGAAAGGGAAACATCTAAGTAGATCAAAGATGCCAGCTCGAATTTCTGCTCTTCCTGAGCACCATTTACTTGATCAGGACGTGATCAGGTAACCCTAAAAGTGACCGTTACTGTAAACGGGACAAAAAGATGTAACACCCTAAAACGTCTTCAGAATAAAAGATTTTGTAGGGAATTGATTTGTTGGTGCAAAAGTACAATTTCGTTCTCATCAGAGTGTCTCATCTTCATCATATGGAATGAAGTAAATGAATGAAACGGGACAGTCCTAGGGCCACGGACATGGACACCTGGAAAAGTCTCTCCAAATTGGAGACCTCATGAAAACCCAATTGAGATGCCGAACACGAGTCTTTGGGAACCCAGTCCAGACGAAATGCAAAGAGAGGCTGAAGATGTAAAGGATCCGACGCAAGTCCAGCAGAGCGCACGAGGGTCTTCCCCTGTTATCGTCCTCCCCAGTCAACTGAGGGCGCCGCGCTGGGAGTTATAATGGGCAACTGTCTCTCTGACCCCATTACGGTTTATTAATACCCAAGTGTGTGTCTTGCAGGGCTTTCACTGTGTGTGTGTGTGTGTGTGTGTGAAAATTTTCTCAATGCGCTTCTTCATGTGCTTGGAACAGGCCAGGCAGGCGAGCGGACACCGCTGCTACCCACAGCACACACAGACCACAGATTATACTCTCTTTCACACACACACACACACACACACACACACACACACAGTCTCCTCCGCTTCCTGCAGGCCCTGCTCCACGTCCGATCGACTCAAGCCCACATGCCAAGCCTTCATTCATACGCTGGCCGGGAGAATCCGGGACAGGATCGATTTTACGATTTTAGCTCACTGGAGCCGCAGGGAGCCAATAGGATTAGGCCCTGAGGGACCCTGGGGCTGTGATTGGTCCATCCACTCACACTCCACAGTCACAGGGGGAAGAGAGGAAGGAAATTTTAGGCCAAAAACACAGTTAACATCAAGCCGAAAGAGGGCAAGGGGCAGGCCAATGACATCATGTGACCACGCCCCCGAGCGCCGTTATCTGCGTTACCATTTTTAGAAAATGCGGCGTCCAAGTTCTTCTATGACATCTGCCGTCGCTGGGATCTCAGGTTTACCAGAAGCAGGGTTCTTAGACAAATAAAACGAAATTCTGGGGAAATACAGATTTGCTAGTAATAGTCAGGAGCAGATGCGCCGCATGTTGCTATAGAAGCAACGATTGTAGCTGCTAGTTCTTGCCTATGGTGAGACAAATCTGAGGTTTAGGACATTTCTTTCAACCTCATACTGTAATTGTTGCACTGAGTGTTTATTCTTGTCTGTAAATCTAAAACGCTAATGTGGGCAACGTCAAGAACATGACCTTTTAGCTTCACTGGCCATGAAAAAAGCGCTGCACTGAGGCGAGACGACAAGGACTCCTAAGCTAAATTAAGGACAGGTTCCAGAACAGGCCTTTCTTTGATGATTTCATGACTAATCTGTGAGACACTCTCGTCAGCCGACACCATCGCCGCGGCTGTGGCAGCTGAAGCGTGGAGGAAGACCCCGCCCGCTCACCGCTGGCTTATCCTGCCTACATCTGGAACTGGATAAAGACTTGCACAGGAAGTAGCTTCCAACGCCCGTCCTCGGAGAGAGATGAGACGTGGCGGATGCTGGAGATATCTGCCTGGGGTCGTGACAGGAAGGCCGAGACCAGGGCGAGGTCCAGCGGGTTCAAGGGTTTGCCCAGATCGAGACGTCCAACTGATCTCGGCGCCGATACGCCCTAATAGTTCTCAACAAGACGCGCCACACAAGCGGTTCGTCCGGACGAGCAGAAGAAAGCGAGAACGTTTGTGACTATAATTAGAAAGAGCCAGCTGATGTCTAACGGCACATTACGCCAGGTCCACGTGGTTCATTACGCGATGCATGATGTGACACAATCATTGCTAAATCCACCGCACACGGACAACAACACTGCAGAATGAGCCAATCCACCGTTTCCGGAACCACCCACGCTGCCAGAGAAGCTGTTGCGTAACAGCACGGGTATGAAGATTTACCCAATGACCCAGAAGCGACCTAAAGCGAACCCAAACACGTCCAACCGAGCATCCAGGCAAAACACCTCGTCCAAAGCCCAGCAAGCAGCGAGTCAGGTCTAGGTGGGTGTTGCTCAGACAACCAGGTAAAAATAAAGGCCCCTACTTTCTCACTTTTATTGTTTTATTGACCAACAACCATATGCCTACCCGAAAAAGACCGGCTTCATTACTGTGCCTTTAAGAACAACATATGTAAATGAGATCTGCCCTTATTGGCTGCCTTGTGTCGTGCTTGAAACAAGTCTGGAGTCCCTCATTTCTTGTTATTTCTTGCTATATGTTGTTGCAAAGATCCAGAACTTTCTGTATTTCCAATGTTTGGTTGAGGAACAGTTCTCCAGATCTTCCTGAAGGACAAAGCTTTTGGTTCTCATTTTCAGTGCAGTCCCTGTTCCTGAGCAATGTGGTATCATCTCCACAGATGAGGTCCAAAGAAGAGCGCCGAGACATCCTTCAAGGAGCCTGAAGAAGTGTTCCTGAAGATGACGTAAAGAAAGGAGCTGGTCTAAGAGAGTTGGGTTTAGACTGGACCTTCATTGGAAATCGTGGGATATTTTGCATCATTTTCTTACAGATTATGACAGAACGGGGGACGGCCTCTTCAAAGCACTGTATCTATGATCTCGAATTCAAAGAAAGAACAAAAAAAAAAACCAAACAAAAAACAAAAAAAACAAAAAGACCCACAAGTCCAACCTTGAGGACTTTCCGATACGACCCTTTTCTTCTTGGAGAAAGACTAAACTCTGGACTTCTCACAAAACAGTCTCTGCTTTGGAAATCACCCCAGTCCCTCTTCCCATCAAACAAAAAGCAAATAAATAACAAATGTCTTTTTTTGGGTCGCTGTTAAAATGAATATTCTTGTTTAATCCCATTAATCTATTAGCAAGTCCAATATGGCTCCATTAAGGGAAACAAACATCTGGTTTAGTAAATACATACACAGTAAATAAATAAATCCATGTAAACAAACAAGGCCAGGTGGGTGGAGAGGGGGGGTGTGTGTGTGTGTGTGTGTGTGTGTGTGTGTGTGTGTGTGTGAGAGAGGGTGGGAAACCACCCTGGGTGCCTCCTCCACGGCTGGGATGAGCAAAGATCCCAGGCCACAGCAAACAAGACCAGACTAATCAAACCAGATCGCAGCGAATCACGGCGTCCAATCTGCACGGATTCAAACAGGCCCTGGTTTACATGCGGCAGGAAATAACGCAGGACGATTAGTGCTCGGGTCTCTGTTCCCGAGCACTAATGAAAAAGTCTGTTTTATTTTTCCATCATCCAGGCTCGAAAACGGAAAGAAGGTCCCCTCTGCGTGTCCATCGGTGCAGGACAGACGGAAGGAGACGTGAGAGAGGAGACGGGGAGAGTGGACGGTGGAGAAAAGGCGTGTACGGAGAGTGATGTCCGGGGCAGGAGGACTCGAGACGTGGATGGAAGAGAAGCAGCGAAGGGTGCAGGTCTCCGCGAACACAATCGTCCTGGATATAAAGACATTCTTCTGTCCCCAGCAGGCCGTGTTCCTTCACCTCCCACGTGTGAAGTACGAGCCCCAGGCAGGAAAGGCCTGATGAGCAGAAATAAGGCAGGGCAGCCAATCAGAACAAAGCTCATTTCCATACGCAGGACTCAAAGGTGCAGTTAAAACTGCTGGGATAAAGGAATGGGGCGCTTCCTGCCCAGGCTAGAGGGGTATTAAGCCCCCAGCTTTGGACTGCTGCACTGATGGCCCGGGCCCATCCAGGACCAGGAACGGACCCCACCACTGAAGACCAAACCCCCAGAGATGCTCCAGCAGCAGGGCTCCCACAGTCTGAGGATTTCTTTAACACACCTGGTTCAGCGAGTCCTCCGGGACGAGACAAAAAGGGGACACCTCCACACCCGGGTCAGTGGACGAGGGGGTGAGAAATGACGCTTTGAAGAGTCAGTGAAGGTGTTCTTAAGAAGTGTGTCAGGAGAGCTAATTGGGGAGAGTATACCAGCCTGACTCGTTTAAGGCCAACGAGGAAGAGACGCACACTGGAGACATGACCCAGCAGGCAGGGAGCGGAGACGTCACGATCCAGCTGCATTTTCACACCCTGACGGGGCCAAACCGCACGTGACTGTGCCTGAACACGGCCCAGGGCCACGAGCCCGACTCAGCGGAAAAGACCGAGCGGCGTTCGGGATCGTCTGTGTGAACCTGAGCGTCTTCTCGTCCTCTTTCACACCCGCCTGTCCTCTCTCGCCCATAAACCTTCCTCTTTGTCCCTCCTCTTCTCCTCTTCCTGGCCGCTCCATCCTCAACATCCCTCTCCTGACGTTCTCCTCGTCTCTCCTCCGGACACGTCCAAACCGACGCCGTCTCACTTCTCTGACTGTCCCTCCAGACCGTCCGGCAGAAGCTGTCCCTCCGTCCGAACCCTGTCCAACCTCGTCCCTCCCGACACAAATCTCTGACACCTCCAGCTCCACCGCCTGTCTTTTCATCTCCAACCCGCGTAACACAGCTGGTCTCACTACCTTCCTGTAAACTCCTGCATAACTTTATATTCACAGATTTGACGACGTTTCCCCGCACAACGCTTTCCACGTTTACCTACTTCCTGTGCCATTTACCTACTTCCTGTGCTATTTACCTACTTCCTGTGCTATTTACCTACTTCCTGTGCCCCAACCTGGTTGTTTGTTTCGGCGTTTACGGATCTGCAGCGTCTCCAGATTTGGGTAGATTTGGGAGGGAAACCTTCCAAATTTCTCCATAAACTTCAAACCGGGTTCCCGGGAACCCCGTGGGTGTGAAGGGGGTTCTGTAAAACAAAAGGCAGAAGGTGGGCAGCACACACACACACACACACACACACTCTTCTAGCTGGATTTATTCATCGGCACAGCGGTGTCGACCTCACGGCTGGACTGTGTTACACAACCCGCCCCTTTTCCCAAATCGGCCACTACCGGCCAGGACGGGCCCCCTCCCCGGGCTTCCCCCTCCCCGGGCTTCCCACTCCCCCCCCAACCAGGTCTGATCCACAAGGGCAATTTTCACTCATCCTGGTGCATTTGGAACAGCCCCCATTGTCCCCACCGCACTGGACACCATGTCCTGGCCTGTGTGTCTGTCCACCCTGTGTGTCTGTCCCTCCTCCCCGACCAGGCAGCAGTGTTACATAAGGAGCCCCCGCATCCCCCAGCGCTTCTCTAAAGGGGACGCCCTTCGTAGGGACCCTGGATAGGCAGCAGGGGTGCGAACGGGACGCGCCCCGGGCGAAGAGGAGGAATATTAAAAAAGAAAAAAGAACAGGAAAAGATTTGAGGCTGGGGCTGTAGAAGTTGGGGCTCGGCGGAGTTGGTCGAACAGGCGCGTCACTCACCTCTGCGCCCCTTCTCGTGGAGGTAAAGTAGCCGCGCGCCGGGTTTTTCCAGCCCCCGCGGCCGCCCCGGACTCGCCGGACTCCCCGGACTCCCTGCCCCGGGACCCGAGCCTGTGCCCCGTTCAGGACCGCCGTCACACAGCGCGGCTCCCGGCCGCTTCACATGACCGTGGGACGAGCCCCAAAGCGCCGGCTCTCCCCCTCGCGCGTGTCTCCGCGTCCCCGCCGCTGTGTATCCGTGCTCTGCGCCGCGCAGGGCGGCTGTTTGTGCGCGATCTCCTCGCTGAGCTCCAGGCGCGGGCCGCCGCTCCTAGTCCGCCATGTTGTGGCTCCGCAAAGGGAAGCGCCGGATTCCCGGGAAGAAGCCACGCCCACTGGGATCAGAGCGGCGGCCTGGCGCCACCTGGCGGTCAAAACAGGAAATGACGCAGAGCGGGAGAGCGCCGCCTGGCGGACAGGATTGATGTTTGAAAATAAAAATAAAATTGAGATACAGAAATAGATTTAAAATGAAAATTGTATATAAAAATAAAGAAGAAATGAAATAAATGCAGAATTGGGATAAATGAACAGGGACACTATAAATGACATTAATCAAAACTAACAGCTGAAAAAATGAGCTAAATAGAACAGTCTGGGTGAAAAGAAAAAAATAAGATCATTTAAGAATAAATAAGATAAACTGTTTTAAATGTGGTTTATGAAAGATTTTGATAATGACGAGCAACACCTTGTGGTCAAAGCTGAAAGATCAATGAAATGATACGGTCATTAATAAACAGTGATTAATAAATTGCACCGTTTCAAAATCAGTGAACAGCGCCGTCTGGTGTTAAAACTGATGTAATCAAGAAATAAAATGTGGGATAAAACCAGACTTTTATTTTATATTTCATAACTGAGATTTTAAAAAGTGATACAGCGCTGCCTGGTGGTGAAAGTGGATCATTAAAACGTGGCCCCCTAGAGGTTAGAAAGAATAAATGTGTCTGATTTAATTTTACTCCATTTCTTCCTGTCCTCTGCATCTTCCTCTTCCACACCTGCATGTCCTCTCTCACCACGTCCATAAACCTCCTCTTTGGTCTTCCTCTTCTCCTCTTTCCTGGCAGCTCCATCTTCAACATCCTCCTTCCAATATAATCATCGTCTCTCCTCTGCACATGGCCAAACCAACGCAACCTTGCTTCTCTAACCTTGTTTCCAAGACGTCCAACCTCAGCTGTCCCTCTAATATACTCATTTCTAATCCTGTCCATCCTCGTCACACCCAACGAAAATCTCAGCATCTTTAACTCTGACACCTCCAGCTCCGCCTCCTGCCTTTTCGTCAGTGCCACCGTCTCCAACCCATACAACATAGCTGGTCTCGCTACTGTCTTGTAAACCTTCCCTTTTACTCTAGCTGGTAACTGTCTGTCACTGATCATTCCAACCTGCCTGCACTCTCGCCACACTCGTATTTAAACTCCTCCACCTTTGTTACCTCCACTCCCTGCATCCTAACCACTCCACTTTGCTCCCTTTCATTCACACTCATGTATTCTGTCTTTGACCTACTCACTTTCAATCCTCTCCTCTCTAGAGCATATCTCCATCTCTCCAGGTTCTCAAGCTGCTCCCTACTCTCACTGCAGATCACAGTTTCATCAGGAAACATCATCGTCCAGAGAGACTCCTGTCTAACCTCGTCCGTCAGCCTGTCCTTTACTATTGCAAACAAGAATGGGCTCAGCACTGATGGTTGATGTAAACCAACCTCTACCTTAAATGCATCCATCAGTCCCACTGCAGAACTCACCACTGTCACACTGCCCTCATACATTTCCTGAACTACTCTCACATACTTCTCTGTAACACCAGACTTCCTCATACAAAACCACCACTCCTCTCCAGGCACCCTGTCATATGCTTTCTCCAAATCCACAAAGGCACAATTCAGCTCCTTCTGACCTTCTCTGTACTTCTCCATCAACACCCTCAGAGCAAACATTGCATATGAAGTGCTCTTTCTCAGTATGAAACCATACTGTTGTTCACTAATCCTCTTTTCTCAACCTGCTTCCACTACTTTAATAACAAAACTGACAACAAACAATAAATATAACTTAAAAAAAAAAAACTTGGTTGGTTGTCGGTCAAGCGGATAATAAAATTATTAATAAAATGGCACCATTAGGTGGTTAAAAATAATAAATATTTACACAAAAGAAAGTCTTTTGCACTTTTTGAAACGATTCTCCAACTTCTATATTTAAATAAGAAATACTTAACACAAAATATCAGACCAAAGCCTTTGAGTTTATTGACATTTACAAACGACTAAATGGATAAATAGCAGACAGTGTGACAGTTATGTTTAAATAAATTTTTAAAAAATGTAGTTTTTTCTGGCAGGCCGGTCTTTGTAACAGGAGCAGGAAACAATTACGCGAATGGCGTTGGTTGAAGAACGACTTGGCAGGTTTATTATCGGACGCTGCAGTGACGTGAATAAATATAACAACATGTATAGATCACTATTTGGTCGACAGATTTTAGGGTCAGCTGAGACACGAGCAACTCAAAGACATTACTGGACGTCTCCCTGTGGTTCGTGGCCTTCAGCCTACAGAGTCGGTGGACTGTTCGGTCAGCAGGAGCAGGACGGGTGAAGCTTCAGTGCTGAAGCGTCTTCAAGCCGAGAGATTGGAGATGACAGCCCTGGTGAACTCCTCACTCGTGGCATAACCTCCCAGATCTGATGTTCGCACCTGAATCAAACACACACACACACACACACACACACACAACTGTCTGTTATAATAAATACAGGCGTACTAAACACCCAGCGGTGGGGCAGCGGTGGTCTAGTGGTTAGCGAGTTGGCCCCAGGATCAGAAGACCATGGGTTAAATTCCCAGACCAATAGGTTGCCCTGAGATATCCTTGAGCAAGGTACCGTACCCATCACAGCTTTAAATAGCTGCCCACTGCTGTGCGTTGTGTATGGGTGAAAAGCAGAGGCTGAATTTTGTTGTGTCTCACAGCACTCCCTGTGCTGTATTTCACGATGACAAAACATTGTCACTTTCACCCACACACCACACCACTGACAGGTGACCTCATTACTGTGGCTCAGGAAAATGTGGAAGCAGGAAAATGAGCGAGGGTGAAGATCTGAGCCACTTCAACAGAGTGGATGACTGGGTCCTGTGGGGTGTTCCTGATGTGCAGTGGTCCAAGGAAGGAGGACCGGAGAACCGGCGACAGGGTCACAGTCAACCCAAGACTTGATAGACGTAGGGAAGAAAGTCTAGATTATCAGATCTGATCCCACAGAAGATCTTCTGCAGCACAAAAAAGTGCTGTTGTTTTGCAACAAATAGGTGGACGGGTGTCTGTCGCTTAACAGGGAGATGCTCTGGACAACGATCTGCTGGAAAACCTTGAGTTCTGTCGTTTATGTGGATGTTTTGACAGCTTTTTTCACAAAATCTGCAGTGCAAATCCAGCAGTGGCTTTGAAAGACTAGAGGAAAAGTAAATAAATAAAAGCGTTTAAAAGCAATAGTGTTTAATAAAGTAATTTACCTGGTTTTTCCTTAGACATTCAAGTTAAAGAGGCTACAATCACTGCTTCTACGTGAACATACTGCGCATAAGCAGCAGGGCTTCAGCTTGACAGCATGTTGCCCCCTGATGGATACGTTTTGAACTGTGGTGATGGATAACATGGTTCATGCAAACATGCAAACACAACACGGTTCATGCAAACTTTTCATTTTTATTTTCCAAAAATGATTCCAATACTGAGAATTTGACATTTAGTTCATAAACATCATGAAATGTTCAAAACCATGAAACGCTATTAAGGCAAACCCTGATAACATCCGTTCCACAAAAGCAGCTCAGGGGCAGATCTGTCGGACATCTCGTTCTAAACACCAGCTAACGTAGAAAGAGTGATCCTTCTAAAATAATAACGTTTTGAAAAAGTTTATAGAAACGTACTGCGTTAATGATCATTAGACGGGTGCAAAGAGCAGAGTAAAGACAACCATGTTGCAAGCGGCGTGAAAAACATGGACATACACATTTCCGCCATTTAACCCCAAGCGAACAGAGTGGAGCTTATGCTGCACCAATAAGCATCATGCATACCTCAACGCCTACGCCTAGATTTTTGAAAAAAAGCCCAACAGAAATGTGATTTTAGGACACTTTTTCACACAGAAGTCGCTAAAAGAAAAGGCCGCTACTGTTTAGCTACATTAACTTCAGAGCTCCAGTATAACATTCAGATAAAATTTTTTTAGGTCAGTCTAAGAAAGCCCAGGCCTAGACCTGCTCTGATCCATTTCAGCCAATGGTCAAGCTTTCACAGAGGTGTGATGTGAAGTGAGAACCCTGGATGGTACCAAAAGGGTATTTGGACTGTCCTCGTCTGCCATTTTAAAGACATTCAAGGTAAGGAAAGCAGCAGAACTACAACATTTATAAAGGATGCGAGTATCAGCATCCATAAAGGCTTCTTTCTACAATCACAGTGAAAGAAAACGTCAAGGAGCAAATCCAGCCACAAACCACCTTTAAAAAGCATTCAAACGGGCTTTTTTACACTTTTACAAAAACAAGGATTGAACGACGGATGAAGGAACAAAAGGAAACAAACAAAAAATCTAGATGGAAAGCAAGGGCAGCAAGGAAAAGTGGGCAGAGGGAAAATCAGGACTGAAAATGGGCTGGATTCACAAAAATCATAATACTCAGGTCTTAAATACTGCGTTCGAAAGAGAAAACCTAACTATCTCCTCCGGTGATTAGTTAATATCCATATCTGATACATTTCAGAGTCAAAACTGACAGTACTACATGTAACCTTTGAAGAAAGTGAAGTGACTTTAGTTTGTCCTTTCGTTCATTCATCATTCTTTCATCAACGGCTAGCAGGGATGTCCAATCATGGCAGGTATTTGCTTAATACATTTTCAGTTTGGATGTGATCGATATTTCAAAACGATATTTAATGACAAATGTATCAGCCTTTTTATTCATTTTTTTAACTTAAAGTTCATTAATAAATAACTATTTTTTAACCCAGGTTTATATTCCAATTTCTACATTTTTGAAATTTTTTTTATGGATTGACATCAGCTTTGCCTTTGGCAGAATAAACACACCCGATATCAGATGCCACGTCAAAGCATCCCGAATCTTTTTAATCTTTTTGTTTTGGCCAAAGCGCCACTTTCAGAAATCCCCCACAAGTGCATCACGTTCTTAGAACTGATTTTATGAGAGAATAGGTTTTTTTTTTTTTTTTTTTAGATAAACAGTTTCTCTTTGCTTTTGTAAATCCAGCAACAGATTGAAAGAAAACTGAAAATCCTGAAAGTGGGGACGTGGACTAAACATGGAGGGACAGGTTTCACGCAGGGGGTCCTTAGTAAGCTGGCCGATGACGTAGGTTGGCCACAACCGCACGGACAAAGTCACCAGTAGTGCTGTAACCACCGAGGTCTCGCGTCCTCACCTGAGACACACACACAAACACACACACACACACACACAAACACACACACAGGGATTGTGAGGGGAAAGGATGGCTACAGAGCCCAAAAAACGTTCAAATAAACGGGAAACGAACAGGATGGGAAAGCGCAGGCAGCCCTGAGAAATTGTCCCACCGTAGCTTTAGTCTTGAAACCTTATGATAGCCTGTGAAGGGCTGGTGACCTGTCCAGGGTGTGTCCCCCGTCCTTCACCCTGTGTGAGCTGGGATGGACTCCAGCACCCCCCCCGCAACCCCGCCTGGGACAAGCGGCAGAAAATGACTGACTGACCTTATGATAGCAGACAAAAGACACTAGCAGTGAAGAGGATGAGGATGAGTCCCATTCACTCTCATGCCTTATGCTCTATACACTCTTTATCTGCTGCTGAAAAGGGACATTAACCAAGACATGAAGTCCATACAGGTAACATACTCTTGGATTTTTCTAGCATCTGACTGGATTAAAGGTGTTTAAAGAGCCCATTTACTACAATTTTCCCCCTGAAATCAAAAACAGGCTTGTGGTTTTAGTGCTATTTTTCATTTTTAAATGACCATTTTCCAACCTCCATCCACTAAATCTCAGTTCAAACAGACTGTACAGCATGTATTACTGGGGACTGAACTAAATATTTAGTTCAATTTGTTATTTATGTTAACACATTTCATCACTTATTTCTGTTAAAGTGAGAAAACGCTGGTTTTCCATGCTATGGGGCATTTAAAAATCTGTTTCGGTTTCTGGTACTTAGCGATGTAAAGTCAGAAGTTAATGTAAATTTAATCTTCTGGATGTTACGGTCCCTAATCAGGACAAGCGGCGATGAAAACAAGCGAGTGAATGAACTGGTTTATGTTTAATATGCGCAGTGAAAAAGGTCCATTTTGACTGCAGGCTGACTTTAAACGGAACAAAGTCAAAACGAAAGACGTTCAGTACCGGAAGCATTAAAGTACAAGGAAAGCTGTCAAACTACAAAAGACAGTTTGCCGAGATTTGCATGATGCTAACTGGTCACCATGAGCTTGTTTGCCTCAAGACAACATGTTGCATAGATCGTTTAAATTTGATTTTCAGCCAAACGGTCTCTCTAAAGCTTTAAGGGGTAAAAACAGTGAGAATAAAGCTTAGTGTGAAGGAATGAATCAGTAAAGCACTAACATTTCCTCTCATCATGCACACATCAAATCTCTCTCCATACTTCCTTCCCAAACCCACTCCTTTATGCTTACCGGCTCTCTCCCACCCCGATACACACACATTAAATGACCGTCGTCTTACCTTCCCCTGTTTAATGACTCTTTTGACGGCTTCAGACACCATGTTGGAATGATACTCCAGACTGAAAGACAAACGATAAAACAATCGGGAAACAATCAAAAATCTTTCTTGACCAGGACCTGAGAAAGCATCCTAATATTAACACTATTTCTGGATTAAACGAATACATTTGTGTATTCACAGGCCTTGTGTCGTCACAAAACATTTGCCCTCTGCGAAAATGTGCAGCCCAAAGTTGCACCGATGAAGTTCCTGGCCGTGTTTAAAGGATCAGTGGTAACTAGAGATGTTTCCACAAGAAAACGTGATGTGGCGGCGACACTAGGCCTTAAAAGTATAAATCAGACATTTTTACTTAGATAACTAGGTTTAAGGCAGACAAAACTAAAGTAATTTATGCCTGAACTAGAATTCAGAGTACAACCTTTTTTAACCAACACTCAGAGCCCCACTGCTGTTACAAATCCTAAATGAATGAATGTTTTAGAAAAAAGGACGGAGAAGAAGAAAGAAAAAAAACACTTAATGATTGGAAAAATGCCCAAAAACTCTTTCTAAACACTCATTCTAGAACCCTTAACACTGAAAACAATTATATTTGCTGGGCATTTGTTTTTCTTAGGCTCGTTTTATTTCATCTCTGGCCTCCAGTTAGCTCACAGAGCACGTAAGGCTCGCAATGGCCACTGACTCGGGCAGAAGAGCGAAATAAAATTTTTACTTTCCCTTAAAAAAGGTTCATTCCTTCAATCTCTTATCAAAACACGGTTCCATCGCACTGAAAGCGGACGTGTCACAGCTGCCGATATCCCCAAAGTGTGGGTGAAGGAAGAGCAGAAAGGCTTAGGATGAAAAAGTGCAGCAGTCCCACATAACGTCTAGAGGCGCAAAGTGCGAAGTGTGCGAAGAGTGATGGGAAACTCACTTGAGATGCCGGAGCATGTTTGCTGCAGAAAGTAGCATAGCGGTGGGGTTAGCGATGTTCCTCCCAACAGCCTGAGCGAATGGGTGTCTGGCCCCCTGTTAAACAGAGAGTCAGACACAAGACGTCATACTTTAAAGGAGTTTTCAACATCTTCAGTCAAGTAACTCGCTTCACCAAATGAAAATAAATACATGTCAAAAGACAATGAATTTGTCATAACTTTTTCGTGCATTTCCTGCCCTGTGATCGACTGGTGACCTGACAGAGTGCTTTTCTGCCTTTCTAGCTGTGGTACCACTCCATGTGGAAACTGGGACGGGCTCCAGCATCACCAGGATAAGAAAATGGATAGATTTCTTTCATATAATATAAATTCAGCAAATAAAAATGAATTTTGTGTCTCTGCAGAGGATGTATGTTCATTTCTAACAAAAAAAAAACACCTTTCCAAACAGTAGACAGATGCGACCAAAAGGTCTATCCTTTAGAACAACTTAATCTCGTGATAATCTCTCTGCCTTTTTCCACCAACAGGTTCCACTCTAAACTGGAACGAAACCTGAAACGGTTTCCTACTCTACTCTACTAGCTGCAACCAAAAAAGAAAAAGTAGAAACAAGGATCCCTCCCGGTGGACGAAGGCTGAACCAGGATACGGCCCTGCAGTTGTTTTAAACCTCAGACACTCACCGTCTCAAACACAGCGTATTCTGCACTGTAGCTTTCTCCTGGGACCACCCCGGCTCCGCCCACCAGACCTGCCGCCAGGTTATCGATGATGTTGCCGTAAAGATTGGGCATCACCAGAACATCAAACTGGTATGGGTTCTGGACCAGCTGTTTATCAAACAAGCGGCAGAGTTTGTTATTTATCAGTTAAAATTCTCCCAGTCGGATCAAGGGCATTAAGGGAACAGTGCTCTGCTTTTTTTCTGTACCTGCATGCAGCAGTTATCGATGATAATGTTCTCGTATTTGATCTTAGGATAGAGCTCAGCGATTTCAGCGCAGCTCTGCAGGAAAAGCCCATCTCCAAGCTTCCTGTTGAGATAAAGAGACCAAATTAAGGCACCAAGACTCCTTGAACTCGTCCAGCAGCAGACTAAACCTCTGTCAGAACAGTTCGCAGTAGCGGTGAATGAATCCATACGAGCTTAGTATTAATACGATCAAACCGTTCTTGGTGGAGGGATGGCTCCAGAGCTTTGCAAGGCGAAACAGTCCCCACTCATTTTAATATCACGACTTGATCTAAATAATCTGTGAAGGTGGGTTTGGACTGGAAACAAAATGACCATGGGTGCTGTTCATATCGTAAGTTTCTTTCAATCTGATTCTCCAGAATTCATTTCACCACAAATCAATCTGAACTACTGCTTGCATCTCGAATTTGGAATTATATAAAATAAAATAAAAAAAAAAAAACAAAGCTTATTTTCACTTTTAATACTGTGTCCCACTCACATGATGTTAGCCTTGTGTACGGCTGTAACTTTGCTCCGGCCCTTCTTGGTGGCATAGTCGAAGGCAAACTTGGCAATGCGGCGAGATTTCTCCCTGGTGATGATCTTCAGACACTCCACCACTCCAGTCACACTCTGTAATTCACAAACAACTCTAATTGTTTGAAAGGACGAAAAACAACTCCTATATTTGGGCAATTCCCAAAAGTCTATACATGTATGAAACGGTTGTTTATCTCAGAGACGTGAGAACCTCATGCTCCAGTGAGCTGTATTCTCCTTCGGTCTGTTCGCGGATGATCACCAGGTCCAGGTTATTGTGGCGGGTGCTGTAGCCGGGCAGGCTGTTCACGTGCACCACGTTGGCAAAAAGGTCCAGCTTCCTCCTGTGATGAGAAACACAACCGGCGAAATCACACACACGGCTAACAGGAACAGTGCAAAAAAAATTTTTTTTAAATCAGCATCACACTGTTTTTAAGTTCCGAGCTAGTCCAGAACACCTTTGACTATCTGTTTCTCACTCTAAACCCCTTTTTTCTATGAAGGCAATGTGAGGTGAACGAAGCAGGACCTTAATCTCATCTCATAGGAGGCCAGTTCTCCTTTGTACTCCATCGGGGTGTGGATCTTCCCTGTGTTAGGAAACAAACAAGATACAGGCCAAAATTATTAGCCCCCCT
Source organism: Hepsetus odoe (assembly GCA_017165825.1). Taxonomy (NCBI): domain Eukaryota; kingdom Metazoa; phylum Chordata; class Actinopteri; order Characiformes; family Hepsetidae; genus Hepsetus; species Hepsetus odoe. Next base: position 1,330,725 of record CM029381.1, read on the forward strand.
TATGAAATCAGACAACACTCTTGATTTTTCCATGAAAATGACCATTAACAACAAGTGTTTGTTATTTTGGAAACAAATACATTATAAAAAACAATGTCCACTAAGTTTAATTAGGATGTTTTATTGATACACCGAGTTGAAACAAGAAAGGGCAAAAATGAGACATCCAAAATTATTAGCCCCCTGGTCATTAATAGTTAATAGTGCACCCTTTCTGAGCCACAACTGACAACAATCTCTTAGAGTAGTTCTGGTTCTGGTTCTAGTTCTGGTCCAAACTGCATGGTTTCCGAACATGGACTTTGAGCACCACAGATTCTCAATAGGATTGAGGTCTGGGTTCTGTGCGGGCCACTCCAGGATCTTGGTTTTGGTATCCTTGAGGAACTGTTGGACTAATTTCGCTGTATGCTTTGGGTCATTGTCTTGTTGGAAGACCAAGCGATGACCTAAGCCTGGACTCCGAGCAGATTTCTGCATATTCTCCCTCAAAATGTCAACATCATTTTCTTTTTCATGATGCCATGCACCTGAACAAGGCTCCCTGTGCCTGAAGCTGCAAAACAGCTCCAAACCATGATGCTCCCACCACCATGTTTAACTGTGGGAACTGTGTTCCTAGGGCTGAAGGCCTCTCCCTTTCTTCGCCAAACATAAGCAACGTCCATGTGCCCAAACAGTTCCGGTTTAGTCTCATCAGACCAACGCAAAGAATTCCAAAACTCATCTTTACCTTTCAAATGTTCACGGGCGAACCTCAGTCGGGCTGCGATGTGCTGCTCTTTGAGTAAAGGTGTTCTTCTTGGACGATGGCCCTGAAGTCCACCACGATGAAGAGCCCTCACAACTGTGTTCCTTGAAACATCAACTCCAGAAGAGGCCAGGTCAGCAACAATCATCTTGGCAGATGTCCGGGGCTCCTTGCTGACATCTCTGAATCTTTTCCTCTCCAGAGTTCTTGAAGTCTTGCGCTTACAGCCACGGCCAGGTTTGTTTCTTACAGAATTTGTCTCCTTGTACTTGGCAATGATGCAACGTACAGCAGTTCTAGACACGGTGAATTGCTTGGAGATGGCAGAGTAGCCTTCCCCCTGATCAGCCTTCCCCTCTATGATCTTCTTTGGCATGGTGAGTAACAGTAGTCCCTCTCATGTGTTCAAGTGCCCTGTTCTTTTTTGTCTTTTCATGCTGATTGAATGTTGTTAGGAAGCCAACTGACTGCACAGGTGTGGTTTCAAAGCTGATTGGCTCATTACTGTAGTTGTGTTTTGAAAGCAAACATTCACAAGGGGCTAATATTTTTGACCACCCCATTTTTTACTATATTTGATATAAAGCAAGCCTAGAAATGTATATCACAAAATGTACCAAAAGCTACTACATAGCACTGGTGAATGTTTGCTTATATCAAGTTTCATCAATGCTGCATACACTGGGAAGAAGTTTAGAAAAATATTCCATAATTACTTGGGCGCTAATAATTTTGGCCTCAACTGTAATATGATAATGATTTCTCATCGGTGTCAGAAAGTCACTCTAATGGCAAACGTAATAAAATCTGTAACATGGTTTTGTTTTTGACCTGCGTACACCGTTTAAATATGGAGGATGTAAATTTTAGTGCCTTTTCACCAGATGACAGAGGCACTTTTGAATTTTTAAGCTTCTGAACATTAAAACCAAGTAAAATTCTTTCATTTGATTTAAAGTCATATAACTAGCTAGTCACAGGTATATCGTGATTATATCCTGATCTTTACCTTTGATGGCAACCCTGTTGTTCTTCATGGAGGCAAGAACCTCGTTCAGCTTCTCCTCGCTGGCCATGTTCTGCACCTCGCTCAGGTGGAACTCCTCAAACTCCACAGGTACGTCACTTGACTGGGGGAAATTAAAACACCATTAAATACCACAAAGAAACCAGTATAAACAGAATGAAAACAGTGACGTTTAAATAATCTAAGCAGCCTTAAAGCAGACCATTACAATTTTCTCATTTCATGTGCTCCTTTAATAAACTAAGCATCTTTACAATTCAGCCATTTGTCTCTTTATGCCATTGCTTTGCTCTGCCACAAATGAGCAAGAAGATCTTAAGAGAAAAATCTTTTCTTGCACAGAAAAGTCAATACAAAAGATAAAGACTGAATGCAACATGTCTCTCTTTTAATCAGCAAAATCCATCATCATCAATTTACATTTGTTATTTTGCAGCACATGCATCGTCACAGAGAGGGACCCTAATTAGGACAAGCGGCCCAGAAAATGACTGACTGACTGTAAATATGGACAAAACTCTGCCTAATCACTCTCCCCTGACCTGTGTTTCTTTCTAGACAACTCAACTGGTCAGTCTTCAGCTTCCGAAACCGTATGACAAAAAGCACAGGAAGCTCCTGTGCGGCGTACTTTGCTCAATCTTACGTTCACCGAACCTCTTCTTTAACTGAATCAGGTGTCAGGTGTTTTCAGCCTACCTTGAAAACCTCTTTGACCGCCGTCATGAGCTCAGGCCCGACCCCGTCGCCTGGTACCATGGTGACCTTGAAGGTGCTGTCGGCCCGCGCCGGAGGAGACTCCAAGGCATCGCAACTGGCCGTCAGGCTCAGGGAGCGGACGCATAGCGGTAGCGTCCTGGCACCGTTCAGGCCCTGCGGGTGTCAGAAGATAAAAGGTCCCAAAGCCTGCTTTGACCCATTTGTCCCTCAAGAGCACTGCCCTGATTCCTGCTCTCTTAGCAAAATAATCTGACTTTCCTTAAACTGAAGCCTCGTCTCACCTGGAGGTGTGATCGGTTAGAGGCTCCTTTGCAGAGACCGGTATCGAGATGACGATGTAAAAGCGATAGTTTGCGCAACCCTACTAGAAATCATACCCTCGTCATTTTTAAACTGAAAGGCAACAAGCGAATCGTTTCCTCTGCCACAAAAGCGATAAAGGGTCTGTCAGGCTCATCATCTTAAGAAAGCCAAGAGACTTACTGAAAATAGTGACTTTTTTCTGGAAAAGCCATTTAAACCTAACTTTAGACTCAAAATAACTATAATCAGACATAGCAAAGTACACTTTTCGCCTCCTGGAGAACAGAAAACCCAGAACAGGCACCTCCCAGGACAAACTGCACTCTCAAAGTTGACTGTAAAGCTGTAAACATTTACAGTCAACCCTCAATCGTTCGCATTTCTGCTGTAAAGTTTACAGTTTGAAGTTTATGTTCCCCCTGCTGGCGTTTTTGACAGTAAAGTGTAGAGCTTTCCTGTAAATCTCATTGCAGAGCTATAAAAAGGCCAACTCAGTGTAAAAAACAAAGTGTAAAACTCAAAATGTTTACAGCTTTACTACGAAATTTGCATCTTTTCTGGGCATCTAACAGTTTCAACAATTTCTAGCTTTAATAAAGCATTTCTTGCTAGCTTCTCTTAAAACTACACCCTCAAAACACTATGGTTTATACCGTAAACGTGTCTTTTTTGTGATTTTTATGGTCATTTTAAAGGATGCCACGCAGCTAGCATCCCACTCTTGTTAGCTTACCAGCTCTGCATAAAACTTTATTTTATAATTGGAATCTTTCAAAAGGATTTTAGCTACCTAAAGTCTGAAACAAACGCTGCTCCTTTGGGATGTGAGGTGAAAACAGATTTATTTGTGAACACCTCGCTTGAACCGGAGAGAATTAGCTCACCTGCTAACGCTTCCCAGTAAAGACAGGGGGGTGAGCCGGTTTACTAAAATCACAAGGCAAGGCTGAAGTTTCCAGCTTCAAAATACAGATAGAGTGGATGTTTTTCAGCATCTTTAACGGGGCTGTGAGCTAAACTCACCTTGGTCAATGATACGAGGGTTCTCCTCAAGGCGGCCGCCATCTTTGTTGTCAGGAGGAGGTGACGGTTACACCGGCTAGCGGCGCTGCTAACCCTCCCTGACTCAGTTTACTACCGGAAAACCCTGCCAAAAACACACTTTCCATACATAGTTTGTTTTTCAGTAACGTGAAAACGATGTTATTTCACTTTATTTTTTAACAAAATGTGTGAAAGTCCAGTGAAATCCAGTGAAAACCAGTGAAATATTCATCACAGACTTTTTGCCCTCACACTGACTTCATCATTGTTCAGAAACCTCCCAGAAATATATTTTATTCATTCTTTGTGCTTCAGTAATGTTTAAAGAAGCATATTTCACCTTATTTTTACAAATGTGTGAAAACCTCTTTCAGTTCTGCCTGTTGTTTCAATTTGAGTTTAAAAAATGTTATTTAATGTTAAATAAACCGCTCAGACAAAACTCCAAATTATTAGTCATTACACTTTCCTCATTTATTTAGAAGAGTTTGAGAGTCAATGTAAAGGGAGTAGGGACGAGGCCTCAGGATGGGAAGGTTGTGGGTTTGAATCCCAGACCAGTTGGTTTCCCTGAGCTTCCCTGCGGTTTCAAGACCTTTATGTCAGAAGAATATGTATTTAAATGTTCAGAAGGCAGATTAACCCCAGAAAGGTGTAAAACCTGCCTGTGGATCTTCTTCAGATAAAGAGACGTCCATGGGGTGCCTCCATGTCAGCCAACATTTTCCTTTCTTTTAATAACCGTCTTCCATAATTAGGAATTTCTTGTTAGGAGAATTGTCTTATCAAGGGTGACCCCAGAGACTCTTCTTCAATAAGTAAGCCTTGTTTTTGTGAGAAGGAGCAGTCATGGGTGTCAGCCCACACTTGTCAAAGATGCAGTTTCTTCCAGGCTATCTAGGGGCTTGACTTCCATAAACAGTTTTACAGCATATGGTTGCAAACGGTTGGATTTCAAGGAGGTGAGGGAGGGGGAACGGGCACTCTGATCTACTTTTCAAAGACAGAAGCCCTTGTTCAGAATGCCCGAGGTCTCTCGGCCACATGGTTGTCAGGACCTTCTCACCCACATCCCGAGAACAGCATGAACTCTTAACTTAAACACAGAGATACAACCAGCATAAAGGATCATATTTTCTAACATTTCTAGAAAATATCTGTATCTGTAGTGTCTGAAAACAGCATCAATCTATCCATCGACTAGCAATCCAGCAGGGACGCTGTCTATCCCAGCACTAATAAAGCGAAGGTTGGAGAGGTCAGATACTCTCGCATCTGTGGGGCAGTTTTAAGCAGGACGGGCATGGGGGCAACTTGGGTTGGAAAAACGTACATCATGACTAGTTTTTCACAATAAAACATGCAGCATTCTTAGCTTTAGGACTTCATCAGATACTGAATCTGCCACAGTTATCAGTGGGTGGTGGTCCAAGAGGACACAAATGGTATCGATGTCCCTGGGAAGGCAGGATTTCACAAGCATCCACCCAGAAAGTTTTTGGATGCATGTTTCAGTTTCAAGGGTAAAGGTCAGCATTTTTCACCTCCAGAAGCTTATTCTAAGTGCAGCTTCTTTTTATTGATAGTCCACAGTTTCCAGGATTCCCTTGCAGTTACAAGCTGCAGGCTCAGGGCAACCTATTGGGAAGGGGTTCGAACCGATCATGCGGCTAATGCCCTAACCACTAGGCCACCGCTGCCCCCTAAGAATATTTTAGAACACTGCCAAGAATACTGCCACTTCCACATTTCTATTTATAACTGTCCATCAAACTAGTACTGCTTTTACATTTAAAAACCAGAACACCATTTTTGGGGAAGTTCAATGAACCCAGAAGTGGTCAAACACACTACTTTTATCTAGCAGTAGTGATGCATTTTAACACAAATATGAAACCATATTAAATAATAGTAACGATAATTAACCATTTTTTTTTATTTAAATTAATTTAATTTCCTTTTCCTAGTGCAGATTTCAAATACCAAAAGTCCAGTGCAATGAAGTATTGATAAAAGTGACATCTGTAAGTGTGCTTCCAGGAATCTTCAGACTTCTATGGGACTTCATTAGACAGCTGATAAACAAACAAACAAACAAGAAAACAGATGGAATAAGGCCTTTGACTGGAAATGTAGAAACCCAACTTGAGTCTTTATTCTAGTCTTTAGTCTTTTTCTGCATAGAGAAAAAGCACAAGCTGGGATAAAACTGAGCATATTACTCCAACTTAAATATTTTTTGAGTGATATTTCCATTTACCCCACATGCAGGCGACGTTCATCAAAGACAGGCTCAAAATTTATACTCTGTTGGTTTAGAACTGGGGCCAAAACTAAATATCTGTGGTGACCCAATATAACTTCTGTAAATAAATCAATGCGACTCAACCCTTTCAAACCGCATCCAGGTCATTATTAAAGCGGACCAGACTTATGGGTTTGGTTTAGGACCCAATGTGACCTACTGTGAGCAATAAAAATTAACTTAACTTCAGACAGCTGTGTTTAAGACAACACCAGGGCTGCAAAGAGTGATCTTGGGTCAGATTTGTCCGCCGTTTATAGCGCTTGTTATTAAAGAGGCTGATTCTAGATCAGCACTCCGAGGCGATAGGTGAAAACAAACCCTTTGGTGTAAAAAAGCTGCTTGGCTGATGTTTAGCTTATGCCAATTCGTACTGTATCCTTAACCACGTCCAAAAGTGTTTCACCTTAATGAAGAGGTGATGGGATGTATTTAAAAGGACAGATTTGGGTGTCTCTTGACTTCTAGTTTGTGACTCTAGAAGTTCCACGTTTAAACCTAGACACACTTTGGCTGATCGGCAACTCTGGGGTCCATAGAAAATATGACACTTTGTCTTGAAAATGAATATAGTAATTGGTATTGTACACCAAGTGATAGACTGTGGACATACTCACAAGGCCATAGTCATCAATGTATGAATATTTGTGCTCTTTGTAAAGCTGTCTTTTCGTCATGACAATCAAGAGGAACCAGTCACACACCACGGTTACCTTTGGAAAGCCACAAATGCCAATGTTACATTGCGTCAAGTACACCAGGCTTACATGTTAGAATGATGATCTGGGATCAGCCTCATTTTCTGTGGAAGTGCACATGTCCATAGAGGCTCAGTTCCTTTTCCCCTTTTTCATTTCCTCTTTTTGGATCAGCACTTACCAGCCCCAGCAGGCCCAGGCCAGCACCTATGTTGAGGAGTGTGGGTACAATGTTGAATTTTCCTGCCTGCAACAGAACAGTTCAGATCACGTTACGTGCAGAATGTGGATTTAGTGTTTGCAGAGACCCCAGAGCTCTAGGAGAAAGACTCACCTTTCCAAACACCATGATGTCAAAGCGGATGCCGTAACCTTTGATTAAGGTCCTGATCTCTTCACCATCACCATTTTTGTAATACTTAGCAAACCTGCAAAGATTGCTCTTTTAAAAATTATTATTACTATTTTTGCAATACAGTGATTGTGCAGTGGTTAATTGACATTACATACTAATGTTGCTAGCAGTGTTGCAGGCCAGTAGTCACCAGTTAGCATGCTACTTGGTGACTATTGGTTTTCATTCATTGTTAGCAACAACAGCAAAACTGAGTAAACTGTTCTTTAAAAACATTCCCCTACATCTAGGATGTTGCTAGATAGTTGCTAAGCAGTTGCTAGGCCATTGCTAGAATGTGGATGAGTGGTTTCTATGGTAATTTGAGTGACTGCTTAGATGATGCTCAAGGAATTATATGTTAATCTAAGTGATCCCTAGGATTGTGGAGATGGCTGCTAGTTGTTGATGTTGACTCTGCAGGTGCTTCAGGTGGTTGCTAAGGTACTAATACAGAAATTTGGAAATCCAATATGGTTTATAGTATGGTCTTTGCACAGGCATTTTTCAAACATCCTGCTTTCCCATCAAATAAAGCCTTGCGATAATGATATTAGACTGGTCCCACTATATTTGGATGGTTCCCTCAAATTCTACCAGTGCAGTGAAAATTAACAATAGTATAAGGATTAGAATAATGATTAAGTGATTAAGATTGTGAAAAATTCAGGTTTAAAATGTGTAAAAAATAAATAATAATAAATAAATATAAATAAATACATAAAAACTATCCTGCAATACTCAACCTAAAATTGTATCCTGGAGCCACATTGTTTTCTGGATCTTTGTTGTCAAGACGGCGGAAGGTGTAGCGCAGCTCACACACCAGCTCTCTGGCATGTCAAGGTCACAGTCCCACCGGATCTGCACGCCCATCACGCCACCCTGTGGACACACCAAGGTGTTTTTGATAACAAACAGGTACAGTTATGGGTTATTAAGTGGGACCTGATCTTCTAAAAGTAATCTATGTCCATAGTTATTAGTATATTTATTTCACAATCATATGTTCATACAGGCTTGAACTGTGCTGACAAATGCAATTAAATAAAAACAACAAAAGGTCTTTGATTTCACACCTTTGGAGGTGGTAGTGTTTGTTTATTTGAGCTCTGGATATGCCAGTAGTCTGTAGTATGTTGAGCTAAAATGAACCAAAAAGGCAAATAACTATATGCCAAGTAAACGTCCGCTCATGGCAAGGCTGCTTCAGATGAATCTTGGCTAATCTGGGACACAGAAAACCTCAAACTGTTTTTCCTGTCTGTAAATCCGAATAATTTTTTAAGCCCGGAGTAACACACCGGCCAATCCAAGAGCAATGAGACTAAGCGGCAAATTACATCACATCTGAACCACAAGGCCAACAAAATGTCCCATGTGTTCATCCAACCGAAACTTCTAACATAAGCAGAGTATTTTCTCTGGATATCTTCCAAAGTGCAAACTTTACAACAGTCATGAGTTTCGTTAGTTGCACAATCTAAAATCTACACAAAGCAAGGCCTCACAGGCTAAAGAGGCTTGTGAAGTTTGTTTGTCCATTCCTTTTCAGCTTGACAGCTCCTCCTTCTAGGCAGCGGTGGCCTAGTGGTGAGGCAGTTGCCCCCGCATCGGAAGATTGTGGGTTCGATTCCCTCACAAGTAGGTTGCCCTGAGGTACCCCTGAGCAAGTTACCGTCCCCGTCACTGCTCCCCGGTCGCTTTCAATAGCTGCCCACTGCTGCACGGTGTTTGTGTGCATGGGTTAAAAGCAGAGGTCCAATTTCATTGTGGTTCACGCTTGCTGTGCAGTGACCTCGCAATGACAAGGGTCGTCACTTTCACTTCTATCACTGAACCATAACAAGACAAAACAGATCTCAGATCAGCTGAAGAACATCATCCAGCCCATATCCAGAACAATTTACTTGCCTAGTCCAAGCTTTGTGTTTCTACACACATTTTGTATTTAAGGGCCACACTCAAATGGACATTGTCCTCAGTTTCTTTGCATCATCAAAAAAGAGACTGCCACTAGGTTAGGTCGGAGTTATACTTTAACTTACTTCTCCACTGAATCACTGTGTGAAAGGTGACAATGTCCTGACACAGGACAAAGGATGGTTTGCCAATTTGCTAAATTCTTCCTCTCAATGCTTGTGTCATTACTGGGAGTTTTATATAAATGTTATTCATCACGTTTCTGGGGAATATTTATATTGATTGGCAGCTACTGCTTTAGTTACGTGGCTGATATTCAATGGGACAGACAGTGCCCACCCACACCCAAACTTTAAAGGTTAATGACTGGTCATGAACTTCTGTTTCTAAAGGGGATGATTGGAAATGTGCAACTGAAGTGAGGTGGGAAAGGATACCACCTGATGAATGACAAACCAGCATACAGGTGAGGGTTGGCAAAAAGGTCAAATCTAAATGATTTTTAAAAATGCAAGAACAGGGAATGTAAAATGCCACAGCACATACCTTTCATGAAAATCCACATACCATCAAATCTACTAACACTTCTAAAGGCATATTCTCATCTGTTTTCTGAGCTGTTCAAGTGAAAGTGACCATTTGTCATTGTGAAACAGCACAGCACACAGTGAGAGACAACAAAATGCGTTCTCTGCATTTAACACACACACACGCAGCAGCGGGCAGCTATGTCCAGCGTCCGGGGAGCAGTGATGGGGATGTTACATTGTTGAAGGGTGCCTCCGGGCAACCTGCTGGTCCAGGATTCGAACCCACAACCTTCCAATCCGGACGCCACCAGGTCACCATTGCCTCCATTCCAGCAGGGACGAAAGGTAAAGAAACACCCTGGACAGATTACCAGTCCATCATAGGACAGACTCAGCTAGACCTAGGGGGCAATTTAGCATCTCCATGGAGGAATGCATTTTGAAAGAGGTCTATTTCATTGGAGAGTTTTGTGGCTTGTCCCAAATGTAAAATTTGCCACATAACACCAGCAAAGGCATCTTGGTGCCCCACCAGTACACCTTAACACATCACATTACATTCAGCTATTGACTTGCTCTCCTACATGCACTGCCATGGTCTGGAAGTCCTCTTGTGCTTCAGCCACAATGTCCTGGAGCCTAAAGATCGGACAGTCTGGATCCGACTGGCGGCTGAACACACACTGAGACAGGTAGGTGCTGTTTATGTGTGGCAGGATGTTCCGTCTGCACAGAAAACATGAAAACAACATCAGCATCTCTGCTGAATTTCAGAACAGAGGTGGTTACTGCGGAGGACTTACTTGTTGTAGTTGAACTTGGGGTATCGGATGCTGTTCTTTATCAAAACGGTGAAGTTTTCTGCCTCTGCAAGCATCGGAGGACTGAAACGGGAAAGCAAATAAAGGGTTTAACAGCTATCAAGGTACAGTGGTGCAGGGTTCAGAGAAGTAAAACGAAAGGCACTGTAAAAGTGTCTTTATTAAGCCGATGTGTCGACATATTTGGGGTCTGAAGTGCTTATTAAGTTACTTAGAGAGTGCTGTGCAGGTATACGTTTGCAGATTTATACTTTTCACAACCAAATGTTTTAAAGTAGAACAGTAAAATAGGAAGACTGGAGTCGAGTCGGGTTGTACAGAGTTGGTCCAGAAGGGGAGGAATGTGCCCTAAATAAAGTTACTGAAGGTATATGCAGAATGGATCACCCCATCGACCATTTAGGATCTTGTTTTCTAAGATTGAAGCTCTAATACACAACTGGAAGAACACCTCACCCTCCAACCTCAGCTATTTTTGGTGTGTGGAGGTGAGCACTGCGAACAACTCCCCCCCCCCCCAAAAAAAAAAAAACAAAACTTCCTCCCAGCTTTCTAACAGCCATGTGATTGGATTGTTTAATTTAATTGATTAATTGACAATGATCAATAATCAAGTAAAAGAGAAAGTCTGGAGAGTCTGGAGAAAGTCTTTGCACAAAAGATTTGGGAGATAAATTCAGGAGTGGGCTTTCTACCCATCCATCATCTGAGCTCTTTATCTCAAACAGGGTCACAGGGTGCATATCCCAGCACACGTAAGGTGAAAGACAAATAAACACCCCAGACAGATTGCCTGTTTAACCAAAGCATGAGTTGGACTCCTAGCATATCTCAGCTAGTCAACAACATTTGGACTAAGAGGAACACTGTGCAGATTCGATTTAACATCCGACTATTAGGAGATACAGGATCTCCTAATCTCTCTTATCAGTGAAAGAATCAGACAAATCCTGGCAAACAGTACAGATGCAATAGGTCAAGTAATAGACGTTTACTCAGGTGGATCGCCGTTTTTCTCCAGAGGACACCAAGAGAGTACCTCACACGTCTTATTCATCTTGGAGAAGTTCACGCACCTGCCCGTCCGCACACCTTCAAGGCACAAAGGGACGGAGTGTAATGGATGTGGAAGAGTGGATTAAAAGGAGAGAATTGATAGGAATTCCCTGATAACACACCACTGAGACGGCTATCGCGAAAACCCTTCTTGCAGTCGTGGTCAGAAGCGCATGTGGATTCAGGTCCAGGATTCTGCACAAACACAGGGAAAGCCACAGGAAAATAATCAGCAAAATCTGTAGGAAAGCCAAGCGGCCTTGCTTTCATATGACCCCACTTCCTGTCCGAGGGGGAAGAAGGAAACATTGTGCATTCAATAGACCGTCCTGCACTCTGCTTTCAGGACGAAAGGGTAGGATGTGAACCCAGAGGTGCAAAGACAGAATTCTGGCCTCCATTCACTGAAATTTGGGTTTTAAAAAAAAGCATTGATTGGCCACAGACTTTAACCTGTTGCTACATCTCGCTTGTGTGTGTGTGTGTGTGTGTGTGTGTGTGGACATAAGCTAGGATTGTAGGTTTAATTAAGAAAGCAAACTCACCTCAGCGCAGTGGGACTGTGTTTGGTTTGGTGTGATGTTCAGGTTCGTGAGTACGAAGAATGAGTTCTCTTCCTATCACAGGAACACACATGGTTACTGTACCACACTGTTCAAAAACCGATAACACTTGCCGATAACATTTTAAATCACCCCGGTCTGAACCCAGCAAGCGATAAAGAGATAGACCTACACCACATTTGGCTACTGCTGCAGACAAGCCAGACGTTTGTTTTTATTTTTGTCTGCAATAAGATAGTATCCAAAAATGTGAGGGCTCCAGGAAGCAGCTCCACAAATGTGCTCTGTTCACTGCTGACATGAACAACAGGCTAGAAGACAAATGAGAAACTGACACCAGAGGTGCTTCAAGGGTGGCATTGTTTGGGTGCCAATCTTGATCTAAATGCTCCTTCTAACCTCCAAAATCTTATCTTACTCGCACAATGCTACTCAAATAAGGAGGCATGTTCAGAAAAAACCGCGGAGCATGCACTGGACGCCGTTTCAACATCCAAACGCCCTTAACCACAACTTACTTTTGGTGGACTGAAACAAATTCATTGCCCCCCCCCCCGACCAACCGCTGTCTGCAAAAAGTACACACCTCTGGTCGTGTTCAGCAGCTCAGACTTTACTAAACCCCCGTCACATGTTCACTGACAGCCCCAATACAAGGTTTTGCTGATTTTCACAAAGTGAAAGTATTTTCATTTTAGCGCACTTTTCATTGCTTTAATATATTGAAGAAAAAAAATTACATATTGAAGGTGCAATATCTTGTGCACACTTTAAATTCAACCGATAACACATGATATTAAACGTGCGCAGAAGTGGGACTTTCTGAAACACAGTTACTCATCACTGCAATACTGATGTGGCAGAAGATAAATGCAACATGCAAATGAGCTCTCCAGCCAATCACAGTGTACTGAGCATCTTGACTAACCTCAATTTAGGATGCAAGGCAGTCTGTAATCCCAGTATGCAAAAAGCCAACAGCTGTTCTCACTGCTGAACATTCCCAGCGTGTGCGTCTTTTTGTTGTTGCTAATCTGGTGCCCAACCAGAGGTGTCGCCTGTGTCTAGAACCCATAGTGTGGAATACACACCATCCAGTTTCTCCACAATCCGGTGATACTTTGTGCTGAGCAGGCATCACTTGTCAGGGTGCAGCCCTGGAGACGGGGGGTGGGGGATGTGGGGTTTGGGGTGGCGAGCTCCATCTAGCCTGTACTCTTCTGTCGGCATATTCTAGGGAGGCTACCTGAGGACATGTAGTCGGCCACGGCCCCAGATCCGCATCCAGGTCGGCGTGTTAACAGAGCGATGCCCTTCACCTTGGTGTGGTGACGGAGCTGATGACGGAATCCGTATCCTGATAGCCTTTCTTCAAAACACACACATACCTGCAAAAGCTGCAGTGCAGAGCTGAGAACATAAACTACAGACTTCTTCTTTCCATTTGCGCATGTTCTTTCAGAGCACATGCAACACTGCACCAAAGTCTTGAGCCATCATTTCTTTTATAATCATTTGAAAGAGTAGTAAACTACTCTTGATGCCTGTCAAACTGTCTTATCTTTATCAAAACAGTAGAATAAATGACAGAAATGGACCAAGGACTTTCGTGAGGGTCACTGAAAGGGAGGAAACTGACACTACAGCAGGATCTCATGAGTGTATTTATGAGTGAGGATTGCTTGACTGGACTTACAAAGAAGTAAAATTACTAGATTGTTACGAACTGCATGGGTCCATGATGAATTGCAATAATTAGTCAAACACTAACTTAATCAACGTAACTGATCGATGTTTAATAAACGTGGAAACATCCTCATGACTTCATCCAAAAAATCCTCCTTCAAATATTCAACTCCCGCCTAATCAAGCGGCAAGTGACTGATTTTTTTCCCCGACTAACAAATTAATCTGAGCCAGAACTGCGCGTTAAAGCAGATTAGATGGAGATGAATCAAGATCTCTGATGGAAGACTCACCATCTTCACTTAAACTGGCTGTGGTTTAAAGAGAAATAGTATGCAGAGAGAGAAGGTAGATTGGTATGAGTTAATATACACATAACAGGACCCAAGTAAAGCTTCAGTCCCACTGTTCTCAGTGTTCTTGATAACTGAAATGTCTTTCTAAATGAATCTGAAAGAGAAGTGAATCCAAATTCTCTACCTTTGTTCTGTACAACTTCAGAGGGACTGCCATCACAGGAGACCAAGTGCTAAGAGTAGAAAGTGAGAGAAACCATGCAGTTCAAGAGCTGGAGCCACAGAAAGGAGCAAATGAAAGGCCAGAAGAGGAGAAAAGAAAAAGCTGCAGATGAACAAAGCAGTGGGCAGAGGAGAAAAGAGAGACTCTCTCCTGCCCGCTGGTGAATCCCTGAGGCTGAATCCCTGAGGCTCGTGGGCTCGGTTCGGCCTGGCTCGGCCGGTCTGGCCACCCGGCCTGCCTCGGCCTGGTTCAGGATTCCAGCCTCCCACCCTCATGATGTAGACCAGGACCAGAGCCTGACAGAGTCGGTTCAGCGCCCCGACCTTCTTACTGCGGATCACCAGAGTCTTCTGGGTGGAATAATCAAAGAAACACTGCAGAGTGGGAACCGCAGCAGGTTCCCTCTCAGAGGCGACGAGTCACACTTCACACACAATACCCAAGCTCACACACCTGCCCTTGGCCAGGACCAGCTGCCTCTCTCAAAGACAGGAAGGAGAAACGAAAGAAAGATTTAAACAAACACTGAGAGAGAGAGAGAGAGCAGAGAGAGAGGAGAGAGAGAGAGTAGAATATAAAGATAGAAATCATTTTTAATATTTTTGAAAATAAATAAAAGATGTTAATACAGTGTCGTACAAACTTACAGGTAAGGAAAATGCTGGTAAAAAGAACGCTTTCAGAAATGGAAGGTCTATCATTTATCACCAATCACAAAAATGCAGTGAATGAACACAGAGAATCTAAATCAAATCAATATTCGGTGCATTCACCCTTTGCCTTCAAACAGCATCAGTTCTTTCTAGGCACACTCTCGCATAATGCCCTGAAGGAACTCGCCGGTCGGTTGGTCCAAACATCTTGGAGAAGTGACCCCAGATCTTCTGTGGATGTAGCTTCCTCACATCCTTCTGTCTCTTCATGTGATCCAGACACACTGGATGATGTTGAGACTGTGCCCTGTGGGGGCCAGAAGAACTGATGCTGCTTTGAAGGCAAAAGGTAATAACACCAAATATTGATTTGATTTAGATTTTTCTTTTGTCTGCTCACTTTGCATTTTGTAAAATTGATGAAATAAATCATTATTTATATTTCTGGAGTGTTTCTTGTTTACAGCATTTCTTTTCACACCTCGTTTCAAAACTTTTGTACAAAGTACTGTGTGTATATATATAGTCAGGGTCAGTCAGTCAGTCACTTTCACGCTTGTCCCAAGCGTAAATGTAAATGAGTCCATCCCAGCTCACACACAGGCGCATGATCAGAACACCTGACAGGTTTCACAGCCCACGCAGAGATGTATATATATATATATATATATATATATATATATATATATATATATATAGAGAGAGAGAGAGAGAGAAAGAGAGAGAGTTGGATTACTTGGAATTATTGAGGTAGATATTTATAGAGGATGATACTCTGATTTACATAAATAACATTTCTAAATCATGTATCTTCTTTTTAAACAAATAGCAACAAGGAATTAATTTTTCAAAATCTTTTTAAAATGTTCAATTTTAAAATATTTTTAACAAATACAATATTTTATTAAATAAAACTACTTTTATTGAAAAATAATTTTTACTAAAACAATTGGTGATTTTATCTTTACTGAAAGGTGAAATAATAGGATGAATCCTATGAACATCACCCATGAAGATTTCCACGATTTTTAATAATGATGAATGGAGTGAAGTTGCATTGTATGTGCTGCAAAGGAAAAGATTCTTTTGTCACCCCACCGCTCTATGGTGGTTTATGACTGTACAGACTGGGAGCACAGAGATCAGTACCTTTTACTTCTAGAAGATGGACCACTGGCTCACCTGGTTCTTCCTCAGCAGAGGAGTAACAGGAGACCTCTGACTTGCCGTGTCCACGCTTGAGAGCCAGATTTGCTTTTTTTTTTTTTTCCAATCACAGGAAAAGGGTGCCAACCACATGTGACGCAGCAGCAGGAAGTAATTTTAAAAATCATTACGCGAGATTCTCACAGGGGAAAAAAATATCAAAGACTCCCACCCGCCTCCCGCTCCTTCCCCTTGAGTATTAGGGAAACGCCTTCTGTACAATGCTGGATTTGCCCAGGAAAACGTAAGATGGGGTTTAGTGAGTGGCAACTTGAAATGAGATAAACGGTGGGTCCGAAACGACACTGAGTGTTGCGATTTTAATTGCTTATTAGTTAAACGTGGAATGTCAAGACCAAGAAAGGCCTTTTTCGTACAAATACATCACAACTGTTAGCAAATTATGTTGCTTAATTGGAGCGCATTTTTAAATCGCTATGACCGTTTTTTGTTTTTCTCTCATCCTTTCCAGAACAAGCCAATGGACAGTTTACACAATCAAACTGGAGTCATTTTTTTGTATTCGTGTTTCTGATCTTGGCTCAGATTCCTCTGTGCAGAGACAGGAACACGAGCTTTTCAAAGGAACAGTCTGAGGATCCGCTTGAAATGCTGCAGTTTTATTGTCATTCCATGGTTTTAGCCGCTCTGGGGCCAAGTGAGGATGCCTCGCAGTGGCTTGGGCTAACAGCTCAGCACCGACGGCCTCCACTGGGTCCTCCAGGCGCCAGTTTGGGGCCTCGCTCTCAACACATCCAGACTTGCACCAACCGGGCTAAAGAGAATAGAAGTAGCGGAGCAAAGCTAGAAGCTGGACTGAGAATCAGTTGTGGCACTTTACTGTATAACTGAAGCTAATGGAACGATCTGATCACGCAGTTGATCAAGTGCTTTCACACAATCGGATTGTAGATGCTACTTGAACAACATTGCGCAAGGTTTTCACGCCTGTCTATTATATTTTATCTAAAATGGCAAAGCTGGAGTTCTTTTCAGGAATTCTGTGGTTTTTTTTTTTTTTTTAAATCATCTGCAGATATGTCACTGCTGGTGAAATGCTCAATTTAAAAGAAACATGCTGGTTAAGAAGGGGTCTACAGTGGTGGTGAATGAACCAGACATCGACGCCTCCTTACAGACATGGTTTGCTGGATGTTTCAACGTCACTCGCCATTTCGCTCATTCTCTGTTTTCTTGCATGTCGGAAATTTAAATATTAAATCATATGCCATAATTTGGCGCACAGGTATCATTTTAAACCCATACACATTGTCCAGGGAGAAGCTATTTAAAGCAAATCAGGAGCATTGAAGGAGACTGTGGTACTTCCTGCTCAAGGGGGTGCACCCTGTGGGGCAACCTACTTTTGTCTGGGATTTGAACCCCACCACCTTTCTGATTCTCTGCTGCTCAGTCCCTAAACACTCAGCCACTGCTGCCCCAAGACTCCGCGGTATAAAGACTGGATCGACTTTGCTGATTTCCACAATGGCTACCTATAGCACGTGAGATCTGGTCTCCAGCAATGAAAGGCCGGTCCTGGGGCCGTGAAATCCTCTCTCTCTCCCTCAATGAGCTCAGGAGCCATCTAGATCCTCCAGTGCAGCATCCATTCTCTTAGAACCTCCACACCCATGTGACTGCTGGAATCATGAGCTGAAGACAAACAGTTCAGTGTTAGTCTGCCAGCAGCCGCACTGTTATACACAGTATGTGATTAAAAAGATCATATAAACCAACAGAAGGCGTTTATCCAATACTGGGAATGAGAAACAAAAACATGTTCTAGCTTCTCCCTGGTCCACTCACTTTGAGCCAGAAGATCTTGGATCCTTATGGGGACGCTAATGGCCGAAAGGTTGCCAGGACAGATATTCGTTCACCCGGGCTCTCTTTCAGCAGGTCGACCGGGCACCAGTGGATCTGAGGTCTGTACTTTTCTGCCAAGTAGATCATAATACACTGCAGAAGAGAGAGCAGCAGATCTCACCCTCGCTATGGAAATTCCCAGATCACTTCATGCCTCTGCAAGAAGATTCCTGCAGCAGTTTACTCTGGCGTCCTCTGTATTCTCTTTAAAGGCTTCCATTAAAACGGAACACTTTCTCTGCAAAGATGTTATGTTTCTGCACAACACAGCTGGAATAGAGGAATGTTCATTCTAGTAATATTTCTAGAAGAATGATTCAATAGTCAAATAACCAGTCTAGGATACACACACCTTCATAACTAAAGCTGTATGAGCAGCATGAAGGATCCCAAATTGTTAAGAAGTAATGCTCATTATGGACAGATGATGAAATCAGAATTGAAAGGTATGGCAGAATTTTCACACCGGTGCTTCCCACACATTTACCACAATTTCATTATTTAAACATGTTGCTCCTGCAAAGTCTTAAATCTACAGTAATAGTTATAAACTATATTTACTTTAAATAAATAAGCCATATTATGCGTTTTGGAGACGCTGATGAAAAGACAGTCGGTGGAGGTGTCCGAGTTAAAGATGCTGAGAATCGTCAGGGGGGTCGAGGATGGACAGGATTAGAAATATATATTAGTATATTAGTCAGTTTATTAGATTAGAGGGATGGCTCAGGTTGGACGGTTTAGAGACAAGGTCTAGAGAGAAGTGAGGATTGCGTCCAGAGGAGAGATGAAGAGTATATCTGGAGAAGGATGCTGAAGATGGATCTGCCAGGAAAGAGGAGAAGAGGAAGAACAAAGAGGAGGTTTATGGATGTGGTGAGAGAGGACATGGAAAGGACAAGACTTCAGCCAGAAGAAGTGCTGAAGGCTAGCATGAAGAAACGATGGGTTATGAGAACATGCTTTTTTGTGGCTTGATTTGTACCTTTCCGCCAAGCAGAAGTCTCCATCCCGGATCGCAGGCGCTTTCCTCATAATGTTGATCTTCCCACCTTCACCTACCGTTCATACTTGGGGACGAAGTTCAAGAATGAGATTTCCACATAAAATCCATTAATAATTCTAAATAGTCAGCAACGCTCAGGATATAATACTATCCCATAAGCTCATATAACCTGATTCTCCATCATGCGTGACAGAGTAGTGGATAACTCCCCCGCCCCCATTCAAAAACAGCATTTCCAAGCCACTCCCTCACTCACTTTCTGGTCCTGATTAAGATCTCGGGTGCTAGAGCCTATCCCAGCTCTCACAGGGTGAGACACACCTTGGACAGGTCGGCAGTCCATTGCAGGGCAGACACACACACCTAGGGGGTAATTTATCATCTCCACCCCACCTGACGTGTCTTTGGATGGTGGGACGAAACAGGAGCTCCAGGAGGAAACCGGAGCTCCGGGAGGAAACCCACACCAATGCAGGGAGAACATGTCTACTCCACACAGAGGACCCAGACCGTCCCGCCTGGGAATGGAACCCGTGACCTTCATCAGGAGGGCGACAGCGCTGCCCACTGATCACAGTGTGCACATGAGAACACACATTGTGATGTGATAAGGTGTATGCCACTTATATCAGTTTCCTATCTGTCAGTTACCAGGAAGTGTAATACCTTTTCTCTAGAAGAGGATGGGACACCTGAGTCATAAAAAAAAAAACAAAACAGAGCGAGACAGCAGCAAAGGAAGTTTGCAATAAAACCTGGGAGTGTCTGACAGCCGGGACAGGACACGTTTCCTAATTTCTAGCCACACACACTTGAAAACATGTCAGAAAAGGGCAGATACCGGTTTTGTTTCTGTTATTACTGTGCAGAAACTGCACAGCGCTCCTCACCTGCCATCAGAGACACTGGGCTCTCAGCCTGAACGGATGTTGTTTTTCTTCTTTTTGCGAAGAGCAACTGATGGCAAGGCTGGTGAAAGAGGTCCAAATAACCCCAGCCCCATGTCTCGGACGTGCTCTCCTCCTCAGACTGTCCTGAAGACTCAGCCCACTTCCTCAGCCAGTCTGTTTACACCAACGCTGGCCACGCCTCCGCAGCTGATTGGCCAGAAGTTCACGCGGTCGGGATCCGGGGAGTCAATCAGTGAGTTCCGATCAGCTGCTTAGGCAATAATACGTTTTGATTTGAATAAAATGTTTTGGGGTGCTTTATCATTTTAGGAGAGAAAATAATGAAGACATAATAATCACTAAAGAAACAACAATGCATACTAGAAAAAAAGACTGTTTTTTCGGCTGAATGTTCCTACAAGAAAATTCTTTGTTTTGAACCTTACTATTATTGTTGCTTGGGGTTTGCTTATTTTAGTCTTTATTTCTTATTTTAGTTTACCAAACACATGTCAGGAAATCTCTGCCACCAGGTTTAAAAAGAAGGACAATTGATCACCATCAGGAGGGTAATTAAATTAATTAGGCCTGAAGCTTAAAGTCTTTGATTTCCTATGAACAGTGTCAAAGCAATTAATGGTTAGAAAGATGTGGAGATAACTACCCTCAGATATATAAAACATTAACACTGTGTGTTTTAGGAGTAGAGTAGAGAGAGTGATCTTTTAATATCTTTCATTATTAAATCTAAGGTTACAGGCCTAAAATAAAAAATATAGGTGCAGAGAGAGAAAGAAAAGAAAATATATAAATGACAGGAGAGAGACAGGAAACAAGTAAGGTGGAGAAAAGTGAGGAGCTTATAAGAATTTTCATATATATATATATATATATATATATATATATATATATGTTATGTTATTATCATTATTACATATACATATTTCCAAGGAGAGATATGATGTAGATATATATTAAGATGGGGAGATCATGCTAGAACTTTTCCATTAAAGCAACATTAGTCTGCAAAGCACCTAATGAGGTCAAAACAACAGGACCACTATGATTAAATATATCTGTGAGGTCAGACATCCCATATCCTATAGGAACTTTTATATGCATCCTTTTCACTTTCCCTTTTTAAAATCTTGAGTATTTTATATTTGGGATTGAATTTGGCCGTCGAGGATAAATCAGGTTTATTTAAATATTAAATTTTTTTCCACAAAAATTTCTAATTTTTTTTTATTTATACTTACAAAAACCGATATTACTTATAAAAACACACTTTCATCTCTAAAAGCCATGTAGAAATTTTAAAATGCATCTTAAGCCACTAAAAGTGTAATTAAAACACACATTCAACCAAAACGGTAACTTCACGGTTTAAAAATTATTACATTTAAAATATTAATAAAAATCTGTTTTTACCATGTTTCAGAAAGAATCATCGCTAACAACAAAGTACAGAGAAGATTTTCCAGCTACTGTTTGGGACTCAGACACCCTCACAGTATTTAAGTCCAGGCTAAAGACTTAAATGTTTAGTCAGGCTTTTAGTAATTAATTTTCCTTTTAGTTAAAAAGGTCCAGACCCTCGCCCCTCCTTAGGACCCTTTCAGAAGGGAAAATAATTGAGGGAGTCGGACAGATGAGCAGAAACAGGCCCAACCAGGTCGGGGAATGATCTGAGAAGTCCCGTACATCATTCTTTCTTTGCTCTACCTTCCGATGAGGATAGACTTAATGATCCACATAGGTCACTGACCGGTGGGAACACTTAACAAGCATCGGCCCGAGCCACTGTCTTGATCTTCCTACACCAAACCTCCCAGTCTATTGGGACTGTGATGGGGGAAGTCATTGTATCTTCCAAACATCTGAGGTTAGCCCAAGTCAGGTTGTAATAGGAGTCACATAATGCATTCTTTAAACGTATGTTTTGAACTCACTGTACAGACCGTATCTAATTCCTTTCTCTTTGTTTGAGGTGGGTGGCTGTGGATGTCTTGGGTACTTTCTGAGGGCAAGTCCATCGATCTCTGCGTGGGTCTCCTTGCAGCTGCTACACCGAGTCAGCAAAACTACCTTCAGATCACCTTCATCAGACTGGATCTTCCGTAGGAGCTGCTGCTACGAAGATTAAAGCTTCCCAAACTCAAACAGCTCCCACCATTAGATCATCAACCTCCAGTTACAGTCACCAGTGGACTCTTACTGTAACTTATATTTACTGGAAACTACCATTATACAGGGTTCTGCTCCATCTTTCATTTCCGGTGTCGACCAAAGGAGGATGGGTTCTCCTTTTGGGTCTTGGTCTCTCCCAAGGTTTCTTCCCCATGTTTTGGGAGTTGTTCCTTGCCTCTGTCGCTCTCAGCTTACCCAACTGGGGCTCGGACCGGGTTCTGTAAAGCTGCTTTGTGACAACAGTTGTAAAAAGTGCTTTATGAATAAAGTTGACTTGACTTTAAAACATACACTAAAGTCTCATGCATCATTAGAAGCTCTTTAATTTGAAAAGAAAAAATATCACAAAGACGAGAGTGAGTCAACAAACTCACGTGGATGCAAATATAAAAATGATGGCAGAATTACTTTGGAGAGTTAAAGGAATGAGCGACAAGAGGAAGTTTCATTAGGAGGAAAAAAGACAAGGAAGGATTAGATTTCGAGTCCTGGTTTCTCCATGTTCCTCACGCTGTGCCTTTTCCTACATGAAGGTCAGTACCGTTCCTTTCTTCCCCACCTGTGAAGACTCCAGGGGACTAAATCTGATCACAATACTACACACACACACACACACACACACACACACACACACACACACACACACACACACACACAGAGAGAGAGAGAGAGAGAGAGAGAGAGAAAAATAGACGTTGAGGATTACCAACCAAATCAACACCTAGCTCATATTCAAAATTCAATACTATTAACTTTTCGGCACCAGGCTTTAAAAAGAAAATTTTCCTTCAAACTCAAAGCCAATAAGCTTGTTCTAAAATCTAGACAGATGATTGGTTGTTTAATTGACACCGTGTGTCTGCACGTTACAGACTTTTCCTAACCTTTTCACAAAGCAATAAATGTTTTTCATCCATGTATATAGTTTTACTTTTATTTTTCCCTTTCTTCAGCCTGCTGCTGTAACACTTCGGCGTCCCTGCTGTGTACTTTATGTTCGTTGCTGTGCTGATACTGCTGGTATGGTTCAGGAAACTCCTTTAAGGACTGCTGGCAGGGTGCTGGTGGTCTACCGGTAGGATACTTGCAGGTTCGAATCCCACCTCCAGCATTACTACCATTGGGTTACTAAGCAAGACCCTTAACACTGAATCGCTCCAGGGGGACCGTCCCTGTAATCAGGAAATGGACGTCTCTCTGGATAAGAGCGTCTGCTAAATGCCGTAAATGAAGCGTGTTGAGTCTTGATGCTGTCTACTCTATCTTCCTGGTTATACACTAGTCACTTTATTATTATTATTATTATTATTATTATTATTATTATTATTATTAAACTTGCACTCTGCACTTTAACAACACTGTTCTGTTCCTCCCACAATCAAGCACACACTGCCTGTCTCTTCGGATGAAAGTAGTTGTAACTGTTCTTTGTAATAACTTGTCTGCCCTGTTAGTCCTGTTTCAGGGGATCTACAGCCCTGCAGACACACAGCTGCCATAGATCTACAGAACAGCCCTGTACACGAGGGGCGGGGCTTCAGGCCCTTGGCCCCGCCTCCCACTGACCGGTCCTCGCCGAGTCCCAGCTCCTGAGTGAGAAACGGGAAGAGTTTAGCGCTCGTCTCCCGGTTTTTCTCCGCCGTGTCGGTCACACCGATGCCCGCCAAGGACAGCACGACGCCGGGCGCGCAGGAGCCGCCGATGAGCAGCCGGAGGTCGGGCTTCACCAGCACCATCATCCGCTGCGGGAAAGACACACACCGGAGAGGACATTCAGGGAGTCAGGCGCCGTTTAACCTCCGCTCAGAGCTTTTTCTTCCCTCCACAATACTCACGTCCTCCGGTTTCCCCAGAGCCGCGGCGGCGGCGGATGCCAGTCTTTTTAAAAAGTCCTCCGGGAACCTGCTCGCGGGCAAATTTGTCTCCAAATCAACGAACGGCATGTTTGCTAACTTCCCCGTTCACCACTATTCCAGACCTCCTTTACTGAACCCATCCGGTCGAGGCCCCGCCCACTCGCTCTCCTTCCATTGGTCGAACGCGAGCCTCGCCCGTTCGGCGTTATCTGTGATTGGACGCCCTTTAAAATGCTGCGTCATTTTTAAGGTGGAGCAACAACTTGTTAGCATCCCACAGCATTATTTTTGCAAAAATAAATATATATATTTAATAATAATAATAATAAATATATATATATATAAAAATAAATCTACCATGTACATGTAAAATGTACAGAATTGCGTTTTAAAGAAATATACTGTTTACTTTTTAATATTTAAATGATCCAGGTATATCATTGTTCATTGCTGTCCAACTTTGTCTCAGGTCAGCATGTCCTCCATGTCCCCACCAAAACACACTTAAAGTGTAAGATTTCACACTTTAAAATGGAAATGGCTCAGTAAAAGAGCATTGATTTGGTGGGACATTTTTGAAAACTGAACTTTAACACTGATTTTGTATGAATCTCCAAGTAATGGGAAAAGAAATCATGTTGAAAATCAGTGTTTTGTGTCTTTAAGTCCAACCATAAACCCATAAACCGAGCCGTGTTGCTCCAAAGCCAGCTTGATTAATTTTAAACTGAGTTAATAGTCCAAAGGTTCAACAGGAACAGTGATGAACAGTCTTAGGCTGAGATCTCGAAACCGTGATTAAAGGGATGGTTTTCATGGAAACTACAAACCCCATGAACCCCCAGCAGTGACTCACAGTTGGCCGGAAAAACGTTAAATAGCAGCTTTTATTGTAAATAACTCACACACTAATCACACACCCAAAACTAAACGTTCATGTCGGCATACTAAACGGGCGAAGGTCACGTGCTGAAAGGATGGAGACGCTCCGAACTGGTAAAAAGTCTAAACCGAGTGTTCGTCCACAGGGCTTCCCGTCACACCAGCGATGAAACACCTGGAGCACAAAGAAAGAACGATTCGCGTTAGCTCTGTATGGAGAAGAAGACTTCTAAAACTTCAGGGATGTTCACGTTATAAAGCTTTTTTATTCAAAAACTGCACGGAAATGGATCCGAAACGAAATCCATTCAGCACGATGAGTTTTAAACTCGCCCGACTTTCTCACCGTGTGAAACTTTGCACTGTTTTAGAGCCTCGTTGAATCCTTCGCACAAGCTGAGGTCTGTCTGTGTGGTGGCGCAGTCGAGGAACTGCCTCACCTCGAAGACACACGGGCCGGCCTGGGACGGAGCAGCCCTGGGGGGCTCCTACGGGGGACGAGAAACAAGAACGATGAGAGCTTGTAACTCCAACTCTCACCAACTAAACATGGCATCTTTGCTTTTTTATAAATATTAAAGTGAACAGTTTAAGTGAGGCTGGACCTTCCTCGAATAGAAAATCCACACCAGGCTTTTATTTTGTAATGCCGACTGAAGCAGCCAAGCTTCACAGACGTACCGTAACGCTGCCAAAGACTAATCAGACTAAAGACGGCGGAACTGCGTCTTCCTGCCCGCTTAATCGCATTCATTAAAAAGGTGGATCGTTTCCACTGCGTTTAGTGCGTTACATCTTTTTTTAAACCGACGTCTGAGGTGTGAGGATTTTCTCATGGCTCCTCTGATCAATGCATCAGTTATTAGTGCTCGATCTACAAACGATCTGGCTTTCTGTTCCCTCCACCGGGATCTAAACCTCAGCGCGGTGGACAAACACGTCCCCGCGCGTCCTGTTATGCACATCAAACTGTCTCCCCGGTTCTGGACCGGGTTCCTCCAGTACTAAACCCTGATTACTCACCTGGAGCGCAGGGGCAGGTTTGGCCTCCGAGCTGCCGCCTCCACTGAAGGCTCCCGTGATGGCGCTTCCCATCACGTGTCCGACAGCCGAGCCGACGGCGACCCCGGCTGCCGTGGTGGCCATCTGGGCCATGAGGCCGGGCTGCTTGGGCTGGGCCTGCACCGGAGCCAGGGCCGCGGGGGGAGGGGGAGCCGGGGCTGGCGCGTAGGACTGGGCCGGGGCGCTGGGAGCAAAGACAACGGTTTAGACTTTGACGTGAAACATAGATTCCTCTCGAACTAATTTCCACTATTTTGACCACCAGCAGCTCCACATTGTGGTTGGAGGTAGTCTACTGGTGGGACAGTACCTCCAGCACTACCACCACTGGGTGTCCAAGCAGGACGTAAAGTAAATTTGCCACACCGTAGGAATCAGAAACCGTCGGACAGGACGGAACCATCTGGGCCGAGACAGGAGACAGTCATGGAAAAGCCACTGACTGATCCCTGGAAGTGACCCCTGGACCCCTGGAGACGCTCTTGCTCAGGGACCCAGTGGTGGTAGTGCTGGAGGTGGGATTCCAACCTGGGACCTCCTGATCCAGAGGACCGTAGGCAGTTACCCTACCACTAGACCACCCCTGGACATGAACTTGGACAGATGAAGAGACAGTGAAGAGAGAGAGGGGGGTCTCAGGGTTAGTCTGATGGAGCTGAAGAGCGCTGGTGAAGTTAAAGAACTGTTCGGTGTTAAAACGACTTGTACCTCGCTGGAGCTGAAGGACGGCTGCGGCTCCCTCTGGCCATGGCGACAGTCCGCTCGGATGTTCGCGTCAGAAAAGTCTCGGATCACTGACTCGACGCGCGCAGCTCCACATGGGAATGACCTTGTGCGGACCGGCACGCAGCGCGCATGCGCACCGCCGCGTTCTAGAAGAGGCCAGTTGGAGCGGTGACGCGTTCCAATTTTCACACCAGCTCACTACGTTGGCTGCCTGTGGAGCACGGACACTGCGGTTTGGGACGCAGCGCCAAGTTAAAGGGGAAACTGAGCGCAACGCGCCTTTTATTCGGCCGACAATTATAAGCGATTTTCATTTCGCAGTTTAGACCTTTCTAGATCTTTCCTCAAAGAGGATCAGAGGGATTCGCAAAAAAAAACCCCAAATAATCACATCTTGATGAATGAATGGTTGTTAGTATATTTAAACATACACACAATTTCTCATTAAAAACTATTTAAACACGAATGAGAAGTTCCACCATTAATGCCTGCTTATTCCTTCATTTAAGAAGAAAGACATGTTTAATTTTATTTGAATAGAAATAAATGTAGAATAATGCAATAAAGTGTTTATAAATAATATGCTGTTTGTGGGCGATCATGGCTGAGAATATCTGGCGCCCCCTGGTGGCCAGACGCGGCTTCACCCCCCAGCGGTGTGAATATAATTTGATTATTAATAAAAATAATAATTCCTTGAATTAAAGCACATGACGGTGTGGTCAGTACTGTCTAATGTTTCTAATGGCACGCTCGGGCTCATATTTTCCCCAGAAACTCTCTGTGTCAGTTATTACAGGATCCCGTACAGGGGCCACGTACGTTCCCCTCATTTGTGCAGTTTTACCCTCCTTCGACATTCATAAAGCCCTTTTATTCTCCATCCCCAGTTGGCAACAGCAGTCCTTTTAGACTGATATGTAAATGAAGTCCGCTCCGATTGGCCAGGCTGGGAAGGCAGGACGTGTAGACTGTGAATCACCCCCCAAACCTTCATTCAGCTCCTCCGGGTTTACCATCGGACTGGAAAGTGTGTAAACAGCAGCTTTTACCGAAATCAAATGCATCCTTGCGCTCTTCCTGTGAAACGGGCACCTTTTAACAGTCGCTGTAAAAAGAGAACGGAGTCCAATTCTGAAAAAGGAACAGTGGTTCAGAAATGGCATCTTTAAAGGGCCCACAACCTGCACTATAATACCCAGCATGCATCACAGCAAGTGGGTACATGGATAACCATCAGCTCGTCTCCTTCATGCACTAAAGCTGGGAGACACCAGCATAAAGTAATAATCAAATCAGGACTCGAAGACTGATCAACAAATCAGCCTGAGAAAGAGCCTCCTGCCACTCTGAACTGACGCCGGAGGGTGTTCGTTTCTATTTGGTCTGGAAAAGTGACCGCTACGCACGAGCAGAAGGACAGTGAAGGTCAGGATACCCCTTTAACCGCACCGCCCCAGTCAGGTCAAAACACTCTAAAGAAAACGCAGGTTAAGTAGTTGAATTTTTTATTTTTTATTCTCGTGTTAATACAATAAATATACAAAACTCAAACTACTCAACATGCGACTGCAGGGGAGACAAGAGTGCATTTGTACAGTACAACGGAATTCAGGACAACAGGCAACCACTCGTCGATTTTACAAAATATACAAACATCCCTCAGGCTCTCGCTCCCGACCCCCTCCCTCGCCTCTCGCCTCGCCTCGCCCCGCCGCCGCTTCCTCCTCAGTGTTTCAACTACACTTCTAGTGTCATCCGGTTAAAAATTACAACTTAAAGCCACAATCCAACACATGCATGCACGCACGCACACACGCACCCACACACACACACACACACACACAAGTTCACGCTGCATCGTCTGTCGAGAGACTCCCAATTTCTCGTTTCCTTTTTTCCTTCTCGGTTTAATGAAAGCGCTTCAAAACAGAATATATATTCATGTATATAACAGAAACATTCAGGTGCCATTTGTTGAAATTTATTTATAAAAGGAAGAACAGCTTGCAGTAGCTCATCACGCGTGCACACACACGCGCTGAAAGGAGAAAACTCGGGGACGGTGAGAAAAACGCAAACGCTCCGAGAGTTCCAGCTGCTGATTTTGAGATTTCAAAAGAAGTTGTGTTTAATACTGAACACACACACACACACACAGCATTGCTGATCGGTTAAAGGATTCACACACTTGATACATCCCATAATCATGACACTTGGCTGTTTCTAGGTGACGGTCACCAAGGCTACAAGGTTTAACCATTCCACAATTCCAAAAGGAAAAAAAAACAAAACAAAAAGCCTGACCTGAACCCCCGAGAGCGGGACGGAGCGGTTTAAGTAGTTACAGGTTTTAAAGAGACTCCGCTTCCAACCTAATCTGCTGCTAAAAAGGTCCAAAGTGTTCAGAGAGCGGAACCGGTTCACGTTCTGATGTGGCCCATCGTCCTTCGTGTTACTCGTATTTCATTTCCCTCCGATTTACACACACACACACAAAAAAAAAAAAAGACATTACTAATTTCCAATTAATCAAGCTTTTTGTGCCTTTAAGAATGATGTGTGTTAATAAGCACCGTTCTGATTGGCTGGCCTAATCACATAAATAAATGCTTTTCCAACAACAGGGAACCGGCTCTACTCTGGTTCAAATACTGGGGGGAGAGAGATTTAAGGAAAAAAAAAAAAACAACAACATTTCGATGCGGAAAGTCGGATCCCAGCCGGGAACCAAATTTATGTGGTTTTGTTTCCCCAAACAAAACCGGATTGAAAACCAGCTCCCTGTCGGTGGAAAAGGCCGTTTTTAGTGGCTGAGCTTCAACACTTGGACCGAACAGGCTGGAGAACAAAGGGCGACGATGTTCACACCTCTACGCGACCCACTACTCGGTTCTCCACGGGACAGGCCCTTTAAAAGCCGACAAGGCCTTCAGATTAAAAAGAAAATCTACTTACCTAGAACCTTAAAACTGGACTTTCTTAAACCAAACCTCTCCTACGTGACTGGGTAACGAGGACACCCGGTGCTGCCGGTGGCCGAAACGAGACTAAATCACTCGGACCTGGGACGTTTAATCAGTCTTCTCGTTTTTAAGGTGTGTCTATGTTAAGTGCTAGGTGACGGTGACGGTGCCTGCGCCAGCATTAGTTTGAGGAACTGGGAGCTGAATTGGGGGGAAAACACTGAACACTGTGAAACGTGCAGCATCTCCACCTACGTTCACAAACAGCAGGGGGTGATCTGAGCACCGTCTTTCCTGTCGGATGAGCGGGACTGACGTTTAAGCAAGTTTTCATCTGAATTTTTAATTTTTTAGTTTATTTTTTTATTAACAGGAGCAGCAGGTAGAGATTAGGTTGAAAAACACTGGAGTGTTACGTTTTCTCTCTCTTCACACACACGAGCATGTTTTCTAGTTTAACAGAATCGACTGTGAGCCGCAACACGCCGTCAACGAAAACCCTTTTCTCTCTCGCCGGCCCTTCCTCTTCTCTCAGAGCGTCCCGTACCCCTCGACGGGGCGGCGGAGGGGGACTTGGCAAGCTTCTCATGCATGTTTACGAGCAATATCCTGAGGATTCCACGAGCTTTATCCGCCCCCTCCCGAGATACGCTTTTCCCAAGTAGTGGTGATAAAAAAAGGCTGAAGGCGCTCGGCAACTTCACGTGTCGAGAAATTGGCCGATACACTCCTACGCGCAAGCCGGTTTCCCTCCCGCCGGTCCTGGAGTCGCCCCATCCTGCGTCTTTTTTTTTTTTTTTTTTTGTTAGAGTCCAATTCAGGATAAGCTTATTAGCCAGCATGACCGAGCATAAAGGATGGGGACACTCCAAGACCTGGACTGGAAATATTGGTGTAAGCATACAGGGCTCTATTTACACACACAGGCATGGGGGCGGCAAAACAGGAAAGAAAAAAATAAATAAATAAAAATAAGCCGGCAACTTTAAGCGACCGTTTTGGCCAGACAAAAACGACCAGGTCAGTCCGACAGCGTCAAACGGGCCTCGGATTCAACCACAAAGAGGCTGGCTTGTGTGTGAGGCAGGTGAGGCGTTCTGGGTTTGGAGAAAAGAAGAAAAAAGAAAAAAAAAACCCGGCAAAAGGCGGAACCAGACAGCAGCGAAGAGCCTGTCTGAATTTCCTACAGGGCGCGTACAGTAACGAACGTTTCTCCCCAGCCAATGAGGAGTGAAGGTGCTCGGCATTGGGGCTGATGGTTTGAGTTGGTTCGATTTATCTGAGGGCGCTCTCGTCGCCCCTCCGTCTGTACAAGAATCAAACAAGAAGTATTTTACTGTCACTTCCTGTTTGTTTTTTTTAACATGAGAAAAGGTGTGGCCGACTCACGCGAATATACACTCCTGATAAACACACACGCATCCAGGTGAGCACACCTGCTGATCGACATGAAGAGAAAAGGGAGGCAGCGTCTCAGTCAGCCACTGGAGTGCAGCAGGTCGATGAAAGGGGGGAGGAGTCTGGGATCCTCCACATCAGAAAGGGCTTGTGGATGACTGACGAGTCGAGTGAGTACGTTTAGGAGGAATAGAGAGGGTGCAGGAGTAGGAGGAGCGTGGACGGAGAGGGCGGGGCTCTGCTCTCTCTCTCGGCTGATCAAAACTGCTCCTTAAAGGCTCCCCGGGCGGCGGTGGAGGCCGCGTTGGCCGCAGCCGTCTGGACCGTCTTGTTGGACATGACGCCGGTGGCGAACTCCTGCTGAGCTTTCTCAAAACTGGCACCGGTGGTCCGATACAGCCCGTGGACCTACGGACACACAGGACGCAAGAAGCTTATTTAAGAAATGCGCTCAACAAATGTTACTGTAGCTTTTGCCTCACCGACTAGCAGGCTGCAGGCTGCAGCCCTACATTTAGGCTGTAAATAAAGCAAACCACTGCGAGAAGAGGCGGGTCGTACCTTTTTAAACATGATAAGAGAGATGACGGCCGAGGCGGTGAAGAGAGCAGCAATGAGGATCATTATGATTCCGACAGGAATGCTTGTGTTCAGACACGTCAGCGCCGAAATCCAGCCACTACAAAACACAACGTGAATGAGGTTACGGTAGCACAACAGCACCTCGCGTGATGAAAAACACGAGCGCTCGCTTTTCTACCTGGCACCCCAGCCGGTGATGCCAATGGCCTGCATGACATGGACTCCAAACTGGCAGATATACACGAAGAAGAACACGAAGAACCGGAAAGAGCTGTCACTCCTGCGAACAGAGAGGAAAATACTCCATTTACTTTTTGCAGGAAAAAAAAAAAAAAAAAAAGTTTGTACATCAGTAATGCTGGCCAATAAACTGTGCATGCGATGTGCCTCCTAATGGGCAGCGGACTCACGAATCTGAGCGTGTCGTCTTTACCTGAAGGCTCCGTAGAGAGGTCTGTACCAGCAGACGAAGGAACAGGGAGTGAAGAGCATGAACCACAGCATGGCTAAACCGAAGTCCACACCGCGGCCGGGATCCACGCAGAACCACGCCAAGCAGCCGAAAATGTTCAGGAACAACGTCGCCGTGTGGACTGCAGGGAACGAATGAACATGCGCACACACTTTTGAGAAAATTGATCTAGTCAAGTGCACTTGCTCAAACACATGCAGACAGCTTAGCAATTTCGTTTGCTAAGCATCACTGGTGCAACATTTACAGCATTTAGCAGACGCTCTTATCCAGAGCGACTTACAACAGTGCTTTGTTTCCACATTAGATCATCATCATCTTGGTAACCAGCTCAGATCTGATCAGCCTAAGTAACAAACTAAGAGCCCTTGTGAAAAGTATATACCCTACACTTTTTTCCCCTTTTCATGACAAGAAAGAGAGCAGAGGTTTAAGGAAAAGAAGGAACAGAGGTAGGAGAGCAGATGGTTTGGGAAGATTATTCCCTGAGAAATTCCATGAACAGGGGACTCGGCAGTTCTGACCATCAGGGGGAGTTCGTTCCACCACTGAGGGACCAGGACTGAGAAGAGTCTTGATGCGTGTCTTCCTCTTTTTATTTATTTATTTTTTTTTAAACGGTGGG
The DNA here is from genome assembly GCA_017165825.1 of Hepsetus odoe. Taxonomy (NCBI): domain Eukaryota; kingdom Metazoa; phylum Chordata; class Actinopteri; order Characiformes; family Hepsetidae; genus Hepsetus; species Hepsetus odoe. The sequence goes on from CM029381.1 coordinate 1,363,448, forward strand.
GGTTCAAGACGAGCAGTGCTCGATGGTCTGAGAGGAAGAGAAGAGACTCGGTGTTTGATAAGAGCGGTCAGGTAAGATGGTGCAAGGCTGTTAATACCCACTTAGCAACAGTGTTGCTAAGTGGTTTCTATGGCGTCCTCAGTGATTGCTATGGTGCGACATACGGTCTTAGTAGTTAATTATCTTGGGTTCTGCTACGATGTGGCTAAAATATCTCCAGTGGTTGTTAGGGTGTTGCTATGCGGTTGCTGAGGTTTAACTAGGTGGAGGACTATGGATCCCAAGTCCATCCAAGTCCATGGATTTGCACAACGACTAGCATGGCGGGAAAAACTGAAAGTTAAAAGCCAAAAGTGGAGGTTATGAATTTAAAAGGAATCATCCAATTAAACCAGATCCGTTTATAACCCCGTCGGCTTATTAAACCTGCTGACTCGATCGGCCGAGGCCAAAAACAACCAGAGATTATGAAAAGATTATTATTATTATTCAGCCCAGGAGAAACGAAGCAGCAAACTCCTGCGAAAGACCCTGAAACAGGGGACTGTCTGCCAGACCGTGAATGTGTGATCGAGCTTGAAGAGGAAGCTGCGAACCGAGTCATGTTTCCTAATAAAAAGTAAACAGTTAACAGTGTTAAAACTGTTTAAATGCTGAATGTAATCTTGGCGCCGCTTTAAACGACACACCCATTTTGACAGGCTCGGCTCAAACAGGCTCTCACCCCTCCCCTTGCACAAAAAGGATCAGATGAAACTCCCAACACTGGTCACCCGTCTCCGTCACATGACTCGGAACATGACCACAGCCTGCCTCGGCCCTCCTGGGGTGGAATTCAGCTTTATTGCAGGAGTTAGGACTAATAGCGGGGCGTGTCGTTGGTCTTTGTCTTCCAGTTTCAGATCTGCAGAGAACAGCTTTTGAAAAGAAGGAATTGCCACCAACACAAGGGGTTTCACAATAAATAACCGGACTGAACACACCGGATCGTTAGTTAAAGCGGTCTCCTGAACGCGGGCGGGATTGTTAAACTGTTTCGCCTTCGCGCCGCTGACTTACAGAACTCAGAGCCTGAGTTCGTGCTCGTTTTTGGGGGGAAATAAAAGACCAGTGAATCGTTCCCGTGACGAGCCATTCGCTCGGGACAGGCGCTAATCCTGCAACAACGGGATTTTCCAGAGAGAGCTGCCTTTGTGCGGCTGACGATTCGACTTAAGCTCTTTCCGGGTTCACGGGTCTTTGGCTAATTGGGAACGGAGAAACGTGTTCGTAACGCTGCCTCTTCTCAGACGACGGACACATTCGGTTGAACAGCGATCGCGAAGGCCAAAAAAAGAAAAAAGGCACGCTAATAAAGAAGGCATGCAGATAGTTGAGTTAGGTCAGATCTAATTTGAAGCGGGACTTCAAGAGGGACCTTAAGAAGCACAGTCTGGTTATTAGAGAACGACAAAAGGAATTTGTTTTTGGTGCACTCGGATCACAGGGTCACAAGGACGACACACTGTTTGCAGACCCTTTAATATTTACTACAGATCTGCATTAATCACCTAAAGCATCTTTACTTTGAGTTACCAGAAAAGGACTGAAAGCAAATGACTTGCACACCTTTCTCTGCTCAGACACGCCGGACTGGATTATTTTCCTCGATTAAATAAACTGCAAAGTACATCTCATTTGTTTAACGGAGTTCTCTCTTTGCACTTTTGAAAATCTGAAGATATTTCAGGCCATATCTATGCAGAAATATAGTTTACAAACACGCAAGCGACACTGTATGTACACACCGTGAAGCACATATGCCTTTACACACACACACGGCACAATGTGAGTCACGTTCTTCAGTTTCTACACACTGCTGCAGACAGCTGTGTTTGCTTAAAAAAAATAAATAAATGAATAAATAAAATGTATCGCTCCCAGCAGTATTTCCCCCGGAGATAAGTAGGAGTGGCTGTGTAGGAGGAACTCACACATCCACAGGTAGTACATGATCTTGACTGTTTTCTGAAACTCCACAGGGATGTCCACGGATATGTCGTGGTAGAAACACGGACCAACGGGAAACTTCTCTGGAAGAGGCGGCCAGTTGTTTTTCCGCCCTGAGGGAGACGGCAAACAAAAAAAGGGGAGAGAGAAGGAATCAATACCAATTTATCCTTAATAAAGTGGCGTGGCGGCAATGGCGGGTGTGTGCTTTCTGCGATATGGACCGTGTAGTTGGTTTTCTGCACCAGGGATTAATGCTGCGTATGGGAGGCTCCTCTATTTCCCACTAGCTAGCGATAATCTTTTGTTTCCCCACCGTGAACAAAACTCAAGCAATGGTTTCAGATGGAAGAAAAAGACACATTGAATAGCTACGACTGTTAAACCCCTTCCAGGGTACAAATATGAAGTAGGTTGTGTTTAGAATAAGTGATGCCACATGGAGGCAGCCTCAGCCACTCGTTGGTTGAAGCAACGGCACTGGAAATGTAGGCTAGGTTATTTCTTACCCCCTGACGCGCTGAGGGACTGCATCTCCCTCTCTCTGCGGTCAAGCTCTGCAGCCTTCCTCTCCAACTCCTCCTGCCTCCGCAACAACTCCGCCTGAGCCCGCGCCTGATCCTGCAACAACACGGGTAAAACAAAAGGTCGTTAAGAGGAAGAAGCCGTTTCACGCTTTCGACGTGCACAAAATATCAGTGAAGTAATAAACACAGTGTCTAAATATACATTACAGGACTGTCCGGATTAAAGTCGATCATCGGGGGATTGACTTGAGGTGTTGGTGATCATGATACGGTCATTGTGGAGCCTTGCTTTCGCCAAAGGAGACACGAGGCAAAACTGGGAAGAGCCAAGATTCAAACCATCCTCCTCTGGTGGACACCAGAACATCAGCACCCTGAAATGACGAGGAGTTAACGGAGCAGAACGTGCAGCTTTAGGCCGAGTTTCCATCTGTCCTATAGCTGCCGTACAGGAACGTACGCGCTTTTTCAACAGCCCTCCAATTCGTGACGGGACAGCTGGCTGTTCAGTTGATTCTTGGCCAGATGTGCATCACTGATTCGTGCGCGACGCGCTGCCGCCCCAACCCAGGATGAAAAAATAACCCTGTCCAATTTATTACAAACTCCCTCCAACATCCCATCACTCAACCCTCTCTCCTACCGCCTGTTCCTTCACTTTCTTTCCATCCTTCTCTCCTGCTGCGAATCATAACAGACTGTAACTCTAAATATGTTCCATCCGTCTCGGTCATGCAGGTTCTTGGCACACGGTTTGATCCTGCGTGCAGGAGATCGAGCGATGGGCTCGTGTTCAACCTTGAGCAGTGGCAAGTTCGTTCGGGAGAAGGTGCAAACAGGCGGAACCAGGAAGAGAAGACGCGGGACTTTGCTTGAACGAGTTACTCTGCATCATCAGGCGCGTTCAAATGCAAAACGTGAAGATTATGTGCATTTGTTACTGTGAAATATTATTATTATGGTTTTCCTATTGCCAATAGAATGACTGTTAAAGTGAGGACACTGGGTCATTTCTGAGTAACGCCTTGGAAATTTGATTCATTTGCCATATTTTTGGTTTAATTTGCAGTTCGTAAAAGGTGAAATGGAAACCTCTCCCCTCGTTCAGGTTTAATATGCAAACGCTGCACTTCTGCTCCGGCTCTGAGGTGCTTGTCTTGTACAGGGCAACTGGGGGTGCGTGTCAGAGGGTCAGCTGAGGGATCAGGACGCCCCACATGACGGTCATGCGATTAGGGACACGCTCCTCCTTCTGCTCATGCCTTTAAGCGACGTTCCAGTTGGCTCCATCCCTCCCAGTTTAATGAAATGGGTCAAGTTGCTAGTCTGGTGGAGTCGACTTCAGAACGTGATGTTAGTTGGACCAATAATCAAGAACAATTTCACACCAAATGTTCTAATGAATTAGCCAATGTGTGTGTCCTTGACCTGCATGTCTGATAAATATGGTGTCCCCCTTTTTCCTGTTCCACATGAGACCTCCTTCTGGACCAGCTGAATAAAACATGCCACCCAATACGGAGCTCCTCGGTTTCCGTATGTCCCTCATGGCCGAGGGGCACAACATATGCCATGCTGTACAACTCGCACGTGCACGCGCACACACAGATCTGAAGTCTTCTAATGTAAAGGAGTTTGAGCGGTACTGTAGAAACAGAAAGCTACAGTTTGTGATGGGAGTTCCTTCCAGGTGTTATTTCAGAGCTGGGAGTCCAAGACGTTCGCAATCATAAAAACTAGGATACGCTTCCAGAAAGAGGTCTGTCCGGAAAAGGATTTTTACCTCAATAAATCTGGTATTGGTCGCACCCAAAAAAAGAAACAAATAAAAACAAAAACCCACTTAATGCACAGCCCAAAGTACTCCAGACCTCACGATTCAGGCCAACTGTGTTTAGTCACTCAAACTCAACACGTGGTAAAAAAGAAAAAGGAAAAAACCCAAACAATAAACACAGTCAGCCAAAGTGCTTGATTAAAACAGCGGTTAATTTAATGCAAAATGAAGAGAGCAACTTCATTCTTCTTGTTTCACGTGAGGCACTCTCTCGGTCTTTCTTTCTCCCTTTTTCCATCCACGGCTCTGGTCTTGCCCTCCATTTTGGATGCAATTCTGTCACCCAGCGGGCAGACCTTGCCTGTCATGGTGCTGAACCTGCTGTTTGGTGATGTGTCTGATCTGAACTCGTTTTGACTGTGCGTGCGTGTGCACGCACGCGTGTGTGTGTTTGTGTGTTACATCGGAACAAGCAGGCTGTATGAATCTGTTAGCTGGACTGAGGAAGAGAAGCGTACCTGTGTTTGCTGTGGCTGAGAGTAAGCTGGCGGCTCCTCTGTGGGCTTCATGATGGCCGGCTGTGTGTTGGTGGTGGGGGGCATTGCTTTGGGGGCCGAGCCGGGCGGAGCCTAAATAATGACAAACCGTCTCACTTCATCAAGTCATAAAATCAAAACGTGACATTTCACAAAAAGGAAAAACAGCTCGTGCAGTTACACAGGTCGGAGTGAAACATGCTCCTGGCCATCATCTCCTCCTCCCACTGCAACTTCATCTGTGGATCCTGACAGCTGCCACCAGGGATACTTCTCAAGATACGTCAAGACGAGTCACAACTAAATCCCAGTTCTTATTTTTACCACCACCCCTTGTTTTTTTTTTTTTTGAGTCCCTGCTGGAACAGTTCCAAGGGTTAGAGTTTGAAATCTAATGCCGAGTTGTTCGCCATCTTGCCGGTAAGGCGTTCTGAGAAATGTTTTAATAAAAAATGCCATTTGGAGGGTCAGGTACCCCTGACGCCTCACCTTACACATCTATCCCAAGAAGAATGGACATGCTGCTCCTTAACGAATAAGAAAAAACTGCAGGCTCAGGCTGAGAGGCAGAAGCAAGGGGTGAAATAGGATTTGGAGAATTGTTTCTAATAAGAATGAAAAACTCTCTCTCTGCATATTTAGCTGAAGTGATGTTCCTGACACACAGAGTGCATTTGGGGGTTAATCTCTACATCACGTTTATTTCAATCAGGTATTACTCCATATTCCCGGTTGCCTTAAGTAAAACGGGAAGGTATGGCACAGGTTCTTGTCACCAATTCTATTTAATCTGAAAAAACTAAAGCTTTTAGGTAAGAATAAAATAACTAGGTGTGTTGTCCGTTTTTCAGGCTTTTTAGCCATTAAAACACGACCTGTCCTGTTACAATGGGCCAAGTATAATGTTCACACTGATCGCTTTCAGCTAAACTGATTCGAAATGTACTGGAAACGATGTTGGTTTGCTTGAATCTTGCTCAAATACCTCTTCAATCATTAAGCAAAGCCAGAATTTTCTTGGTTGTGCGGCTCTCTCGTACGCTCACGATCTTGAAGAAAAAAGTGAGACTGTTTTGGTAAATAAGCCGCTTTTCTCCCCAAAATGTTAAGTACAGAGGATTTCTGTTCAGATTGCTGCAGAACTGTATTAAATATCCCAAAACGTGTGATAATTACTGGAAAACAGTCATTACGTATGAGATGTGACGGTTTCTGTGAAGACTCACAGGTTTCGTGTCCGTGAAAGGGTTGTACTCCTCCAGGCCGGGCGGGGCGTTCCTCGTTACTTGCGTCACTGAGGGATCCTGAAGGGACGAGAGAGGAGGGGAAAAAAGGGGTCAATCAGGGAAACATGAAGACCGAAGATAAAGCACAAGGAATCACTCATCCTGACGAACCGATTTAACCTGCACATACTGCCATGTACAGAAGTTTAAACGCTCACGCCGTCTTTAAAGAACACATCGAAATCGGGCATTTTTCCTGTTTTATTTCCATGCTGCACAAAAAAAAAAAAAAGCTTTTCCACGGGCTACTAAACCTGGTTGACTTTTTTCCTCCAGCTTTAAACAAACAGGAAATGTTTTTAAAGAGGTGAAATGTGTTTCCTAGAGAAGACGTGCATATTTTGTCTTCAACGTTTTGCACGCAAACTTAAAATGTCAATAAACAGTCTACGGCTGAAAAGAGCACAACATGTAAAGAAAAACTGTTATGAAAGTAAATAAAAATATTGCTAAAAATGTAATGTTTAGGCAACATTTCTTATTTTGTTTTGCTTTTTTTGGGCACAAACCGAACACTTCGCCACAGATGTACCAGAAAAGAAATGAGTTTTGTTGCGGGTCAAAAATTGGGAGGCCAAAGACCAAAGTGGAAAACCAGCCAAAGCAGACTGATGGTCTTCGTCCTGATCTGGAAAGCAGGGCTGAAGTACAGCAGAAAGAAACCACCAAGATGACGAACATTTGCTTTGTCATCGCAAAACGGCCGTCCCGGTTCCTCATCTCGGCCGACATGTAAACACAGACGAGGAGCTTCCGCTGCTCTGCGTCAAACTTCAAGCGGGAGGACTCGTGAACTGTGTAAAGGTCACGAGGTCGTCTCCCTCAACCGGCCCAAAGAAACATGCTCTGTCCCTGCTCGGAGGGTCTTTTAATGTCCCTAAAAGATCCCTCACACAAAGTTAGATGAACGCTACCTGCCGTTCGAGACACTGTTTTACCAGAGATGATGATTTAGGACTAAAACAAAACCCCTTCATGTTGACGGGACACGCCGCGATAGGCTTTACTATGTTACTGTCTTCAGCATCACGTTACACTGTCGACACTTCACTCTAGTTGTTCTGTGGAGGAAATAAAAACATGTTGGAGACGTCTTGGCTCTGCTCACCACCACTGGAGGAAAAAACTAAACACAAAAAAACCATTTTGCAGCAAACACACTGTGGATTAAATCAGATTAGCCTGCAGAACAAAGGAAAAGGGAAGGAATGACGGAAAGAAAAAGAGCAAGACGCTAAAGGAATATCACGAGGCTTCTCTCCATTTTGATTTTGGAGTAGAAAAGGGGGGATATTTGATGGAGACACAGGCTATAATTTCCAGCTGGCAGGGAAGGAATGATTCCAATAATTTTCGCTGGCTATAAATAGGCAAAACCATGAACCTGAGGACGTGTGCGACCAAGGGGCAGAGAGCGAAGGAGGGAAGGATGTTTGTCAAATAGCGAGACTGTTCATTATCCCACAATAGGGAACGCGAGAGCTCGTCATTAATGCTATCGGCCTCTGAGCCGCCCTGCTCCGCTGTTGCTCAATAAGGAGCTCCCAGAACCCGAGGTATCTCGGCTTCCGGTGGGACGAGCACTCAGGAGCCCCGAGCCATGAATATTTCACACCGGGTAGCGATGAATGTTTCATAGACCTGCACACACACCTGCGATAAGTTTCCAGTGATCTTGAAGAGCTTCACAGCAACACACACTGATCACTGGTGCCTTACCTGTTGCATCTCCAAGAGAAAATCAACAATCTTGTTCCTTCCTTAAAGGCTGCGTGAAATCAAAACCGTAGTCAATCAAAAGAAACTCCCCGATTCACTCCAGCACTTCATTGTGCTTTTCATTAACAGCGAATCAAACGGCGTGAAACCTTACTTTAAACCAAAGCCAGAGAAAATCAGACAGAAAAACTGTGGAATTCAAGTTCATTTTTGTGAAAATAAGAGGAGAAAAGAAGGTTAATAAAAAAATAACTTGCAGAAATTTTGCTGCTTAATTGGTTTGTTTTCGCAAAGTTTTAGGTCGTAATTCCTCTCACGCACACACTCTGACCTCACATATTTGAAAAACCACTGCTTCCACCCACCCATCAGAGCACGTTTTTGCGTCCGAGTATAATTTGTACAGCGGCCCGTTTCTGAAGACAGGAGCTCCACACGAGCTGTGTCTGATTAGGATCTGAGAGCGTGACCTGATTGTGGCTCCTCGAGAGAACAGGGGATAAAAATGGTCAGTTGTTGCCAAACGGTATAGAATTCATGCAACACAGAACTGATATGTTCAACTTAATTTTTGCACTCTTTCCTCTTCATGCAACACAAACTCGCTTCATAGTGAAACCAGAAACTGGCTGTGAGAAAGCCATGAAAAAACATGAAATCATTTTTAAACTTGTGTAATTTCATCATTTTCCAGTCAAAAGAATAGAAACCACAACAAGCGAACCAAAACTAACACTGGATATAACGGCCCTGGAGGTGCGAATTACATGGCAACAATAAAAGTTGGGCATGAACGTCAACCTGGGTTTTGACACTCTTTTAAAAAGGTTCTGCTCCTTCAGAACCCCAATGAAACTACACCTCGTCAAGAACCTGATACATCAGCAGTTTTTGATGGATTTTACGTCAATGCAAAGCATCTTATTTCTAACAGGCCGTCCCCAGCTTCCCTCATCACTTTGGTTTTACACATCGGTAAAAGTTCTGCCTCCTCCCTGCTGCATTTTCTTTTAAAGTGTCATATGCCTTCAAAAGGGGGAAATGACATGAAAATACTTGGAGGCCATGCAGCAGTAAGACCCTAGCTGCTAAAGGAAGGTGTGTAAGGGACGAGAGGTGAAATGGACTTAGGACATTGATTAGGATTGGCTAGTTTGGGTTTTCATTACTCTGATCTCATACAGCACTGTGATCTGCTTCAAGAGTTAGACTTTCTTGCATTTTTATTGTTGAAGAGCAGTTCTCCAGATCTTCCTGAAGGACAGTGTTGTTGTCTCTCAT